>SNQJ01S0037306.1:118798-132419 GCA_010110895.2 Picea sitchensis
TGTAGGAGTTTTTGGAGTTCTTCCTTTACTATATCTTTCAAGGCTGGGTTCATTCTTCTTTGGGGCTTCCTGACAGGTCTGATCTGATCGTTAGTGTAAATATGATGCATACACGTATCTGGGTGGATCCATTTCATGTCAGAGTAATCCCATGCAAACGCATCAGATTGCCCTTGAATCATTTGTATCAACTTTTGTTGCTGATCTGTTTCTAGGCTAGCATTGATGTATAAGGACTTTCCAGGACTGATTTCAATAGCTTGGACAACTGATTCCTTCCCTTCCTCTACTTGTGAAAGAGTGGCTATTGTAGAAGTGGAAGGGTGCCAAATTTCTTGAAATTCAGGGCTAAAGATGTGTGTGTAGTTAGGGAAAGATTGGGGATAGTCAATGCATGCCGAAGCAGCCAAGAATAGACTTAGGATTTGTTCTTCAGAGTGCTCTTTTACTCATTTTACTTGTTTAAGTGTCAACAAGGGTTGAGTGCCATTATCCTCCCCATAGGGATTCTCCAACCAGAGAGGAACTTCAGTGGTTGGTTGGGCGGGGGGAAAAAGGATAAGTTTTTGACTTTGAGTGCCATTGGAAATTGTCATTTCTCTAGATCGACAACTGATGAATGCATCAACAGTGGCCAACCAAGGTCAGTTGAGTACCACTGGGTGTCCTAGTTTGGGGGATTTGGGATGGATTACTAAGAAATCCACAGAGTTTTCCCAAGAGGCCAATGTCACTGTTATATCATCTAAACTTCCTAATGGGGTGATGATTGATTTATCTGCAAGCTCTAGCAAAGTTTGTGTAGGTCTTAAGTGATCTAGTTGCGGTGTTTTCATAGTGTTTACTGACATCACATTTATTGCTGCCCCTAGATCAATCAATGTGTCAGGTAAGGAAACACCATTGATTTCTATGGTTACCACTGGGTTCCCTGGATAACTATACTTGGAAGGCATTTCTGTTATAAATTCGGATAACTGCCCTACCACCCGTATGACAAGAGGTTCCTTCCTTTTTCTCCCTGGATTTTTAATGCAAAGGTCCCTTACAATTTTAGCATAGATAGGTATGACTTTAATGGCATGTAGTAGTGGGATCTTTACACATATGTTCCAGAGTTCAGTCTCTAGATTATGTTCTAGAGGTTCCTCAATTTTCTTTACGAGCAACCTTTCTGGGTAAGGGGGATTCATTTTATGGGGTGTTTCTGCTGCAAGGGAGTTGGGAGAAGGAATTTCTTGTTGTACTAGAGTGTTTCTTTCTTCATTTAATGGATTAGTCCTCTATTCTTCTCTTTGAACTATTTGGACATCTATTTGTTCTTCTTGGTTTGTGTGATTATGCTCTTGTTCTTCTTGGATGACCATAGTGGGGTTTGTTTTGTTTACAATCCTTCCTGATCTTAATTCAATTCCATTAAATGGAGCTGGCGTTATTACATATGTAGGAAAGGTTTGTACTTCAACATTTTGTATAGGTTGTGTCGGTCTGTTATTTGGGTTAGGGATAGGTTATGCAGGAATAGGGGTAGGACGAGGAGGGTTTTGGATGGGAGCATCTTGCATTGGTTGCTGCATATTTGGATTCATGGGTAGTGGGAGTTGTTGTTGTAATTGTGGGGGTGGAAGAAGAGCAGGGGGGTTAAATCCTGGGAGCAACTGTGAAATATTCAAAGGATATTGTGGATAGGTGGGAAAATTTGTTGGTTGGAAGGGAACATTCCCATATATAGGTCCTCTCCACCCCTGTTGCCAAGGTTGGGTTTGTGTTGACCACTAAGGATAAGACATGGGGGGTACCCATTGTTGTTGGGGGTATTGTGTAATTGGGTCGGCAAACATCCTGGGGTTTTGTTGTCTCCATGGTCTCATAGGGGGGTAGGATGTCTTAGGTTCTCCTCCTCCCTTGAACATAGCCTTGAGTCTGGGAAGAGAAGGGCATTCGTTAGTAGGATGGTCCTCTGTACAGAGACCAAATATTTCAATAACATTAAGGGGGCATTCCTTTTCAGGGTGTTTCCTCCTACATCGATGACAGAAAATTGCTAATGCAACATTTTCTTCCTCTTGTTTTCTTTTAATTTTCATGGTATCTAGTTGGGAACTGATGGTGTTTAGGATATCTATTTAAAATTTTTCCAATAGATTTCCCAGTTCAATCCTCGTGACACCTCTGGATGTGGGTTTAGCAATTCTGTTGGTAGGGTCCCTTATACTTTTCCCCATTTTAGCTTGACTGCGAGAGTATCTTTTGCAATACTCTGCTATGTCTGCAAATGAATTTTGGTATACGTCCCCAGAACTCATGAGGTTTAACACTTCAATGCAATCATCCCTCACACCCTTTAGAAAGATAGTCCTAACTGTAGCTGTATCTAAGGAAAACTACTTAGTCTTTTGGTAATTGTATAATAACCTTTCTAGGTAGTATTCTAAGCTTTCTTCTTCAGATTGCTGCATTTTGAATATATCATTCCTAGCATCCCTAGGTCTACAGTAATATTGGTATTTCTAGAGGAAGGTCTCCTTCATACCATCCCAAGACAAAATTATGTGTTCCCCTAGGCTCATGAACCACCTCAGTGTCGAATCTTTTAGTGTAGTTGGGAAAAGTTTTAATTTTTGAGCATTATATGTGTAGTTATAGCTCCTACACAATATGTCAAATTCAAATAAAAATGAGTCAGGGTCTTCTGTCGACATACCTCGGAAATGAGGAAGTGAAGATAATGGAATGCTCTTCATAGCAACTTCTTTAGCGATATCCAGTATGGGGAATCCAAATGTCTCTGTTTCATTGGCTATGTTTCCCTCTTCTTCTGCCATGCCTCCAAGCAACCTGTAGGGAGGTGGTGAATTTTCTCCACTGAGTGATGGTTCCACCACTGGGTTACCTGGTATCTCTAGTTGTTCCAAGGTTTTGTGTGTCCTTCCAACAACAGATGCAATCTCTTCTATTACTACCTCTGCTTCTTTTCCAGTTTCTCCTCTGGATGGGGTCGCCAATGCTTCCTCCCTTTCTTGTTGTCTTATGTCTTTAATCTAAACAATGTCTTCAAATTTAGTGCCTTTTGTTGTTGTTGCAATTGCTGCCTTTGAGCTCTCTCCTCTGAGAATTTTTCCTGCATGAATTTTCAATGAATTAGTATAAGGGGGGTTTTCTTTTTTGTTTGCTTTTCTATCTTTTCTGAGATTTTAGGAGCAATAAATATACATTTATTATCCCTATACCTACTCATAAAAGAATTTTAAATAAAATTAATGAGAAACACAGATTCCTAATTAAAGGTAGGAGGACAACCTAACTTTGGAGCAACCCCACCAAAGTGGATGCACAGGTTCTTACCTTTCGTCTTACCATCTTCTCTCTGCCCTCAGATTATCCTCAAATCCAATCCAATACTTCATCAAACCAATAAAAAACTCAAAATGCTACCTGTTACCATTTACAACTCCCTGACAACGGCGCCAAAATGTTGGTGCGTAAATATATTCAATGTATATCTTACACTCATTTAAATGTCAATCCAGGATTTGTAATCGAAAGAGTCGTTACACTATATGTGTCGAGAGCAAGTAACCTACCTAAGTCTGTTGCATATAGGAAATAATTAATAACATAAAAACTTTGTTTCTAAGATTTCTAAATACTTCAAGATATCTCTGAACTTAGAAGAGAAAACTGATAATGAAACTCAAACAAACAGTCAATCAAAGAGATGTTGTCCTAGAGAAACAAGTCTGTTCATTTCAGGCTCTTGAATTGAAGGGATGAACTTTAAGAAGCTTGTCTCATATAGCAATTGAAACAATCAATTCCAACCATTCTCGAAATCAAAACCAACTTCAACCTCATGTAATTCAATCAAACCAGCACAAGGGGTGTTCAGTATAACTGAAAGACTTTATTGCAGAGCATGAAGATGAAATATAAAGTCTTCTGGTCCCTTGATATACTAGATCTACTACAGTCATAAACTCAAAATATCAGTTCCACACTTCAAATCATGAAATAGCTACCTTCAACATCTGAGAATGAAATGTCTACTCATTCTAACACCTGCTTATTCACACCAATCCAAAATGATTAACTCAATGCCGAATTCTGAAAATGAAGTAAAGACCAATCACACACACACTGTTATAAAATATCCACACAAACACACAGAACGTATACAAGGAGGTTTACCTTAGTTGGGGCGGTGGGCCCTTTCCGAACCAACAAGGAACCTCTTAAGAAAGTAACAGACTAAAATTTTTCACTCACATTCAAGAATTGACATAAAAGATCTTATGTATTAATTCAACTGGTAAATTGGATCAACAGTCGTTTACTTCATACATGACAATGATAAGTATCATCTGGTTCTGACAGTATACTTTTTAACATTTTCTATTATCACCAGCTATCATCTATACAACATTCCCTATATAAGGTAAGCTGATACTATCAATATCTATGGATAAGCATTAAACAGTTTGAGAAATTTTACAATTAAGATTTACATCGAATTTTTAGAAATCGACTCCATCCTCATGACACGAAGTGCATGAGCGATGGAGTCTCTTGCAACTGGAAAACTGATTTTGGTGATTCTATTCAACTGTCTTCTCGAAATATTCACCATCATTCTGGTCCAATTGGCACATTTTGGAAATAGAGGTTCTGGTACCGGATTGCACATAGTCGCGAGTCTGGTACCAGAATAGAACAGAGCATGTAGTACCGGAATAGCGCACGTCTTGGTACCGAAATGGAGTTAGTACAGGATCAAAACTGCCTTGGGTTCTGGAATGGATTTGGTACCGGATTGTACAGTGTCTGGTAGTGCCAGATAGACTGCTCATAAATCAAACCATTAGGACTATACAAAATAAAACACTTTAATCAAATTAATTTAGGAAAGTTAAACAAACATGCTTTAAATCATCAATTACCTCTTGTGAACATGAACATAGCTATTAGGTATGTGTTTTGGGAGGGAATAGTCTAGTATAGGTTTATAACATAGGAAAAAGGGGCTTAGATACATGGTAATATAGGGCATTATCTATGTCAAAATAGGGACTCAACATTTCCCCACTGCTGAAGGTGTTGCATGTCCTCATGCAATGTTATCAAAAACTGATACCCAAAAACTTTCTGCACAATTCAACCCTCCTTTGTTATTCCTCAGATTGCAAGATGTTAACACTAGAAGCTTCACTCTTCAATTCCTTCTTGACCACCCTAGTGTAATGGATCAATTGTAAGACCTTGTTAAGTTTGGCAGAGACCTCTGCATGTTCTTTCAATTCTGCATTCTCTGCCTTGATATGTCTGTCTAGTATTTTGTATTCTTCAACTTCTTGCTTCAATCTCTCAATTTTTGTTAATAATGTTTGTTCATTCAGGGACTTGTCTGGGCTTGGTGTGAGTACTTCCTTAGAAACCATTTCTCGAGCCTCTTTTTCTTTCCTCAGACACCTAAAAGTCTTTATTATCATTTTTCGTCTACTCAAGGACTTGTCTGGGCTTGGTGTGAGTGCTTCTTGAGTTACCACCTCTCAAGCTTCTTTTTCTTTCCTCAAATCCCTCAAAGCCTCTGTCACCAACCCTTCCATATCACTTATTGTTACCAGTCCTTATGTTTCACTTGTGGTAGCTCCCCAACCACTCCCTTTTTCTGGAGAACTCAAAATATCCATGGATTCCCCTTGAGGAGAAGGTATGTTTGGAGTTGTTGCCTGTTTGGCCATACTTCTGGTGGTCCTGCGTATGGGAAGTGAGAATTTCTTAGACTTGCTGATAGGGGTAGGAGTTTCTTCAAACAAAATCCTTTTCTTAGATTTGTTGACAGGGGTAGGCTTGAACGCCTGTTCTTCCTGTGTTGACTTGAATTTTATCTTGCGGCCTTGAGTTGTGAATTCTGGGGTTTTCTTCTGCTGGAAAATCCGTATTCCTATCCTGGAAGATTGTGGTGTAGGATATAGAACTTGTGCCTCCTTCCCTTCTAGTTTCTTTTTATTTTTTCTTGTCACCTTAGCGGTTTCCTTCAGTTGACCAACTAATTTTTGGGAAGGCCGAGTAACTTCATAAATACTTTTCAATTCTTTTGAGGATTTCGGAGGGGTTTTTACAGTTGGCTCTAGTAAAATCTCATGTTGATCCGTCTCCTCCTTCTTTCGTTTCTTATTCTGTGATCATTGGTCTTTAGGGCGTAGGACTGGGCTAGATTCTTTAGCTTGTGCAAACTTTTTCTTGCTTTGTAAATTGAGGTCAGGGGTCTTCTCTATTTGGCTGGCTGGTTCTAATGACATTTCCACGATTGTTTCAGGAATGTTGTCTGATTGACCACCTGGTTCTGAGTCTTCTTTTCATCTTTTAATATTTTGAACCGAGGTAGGAATTACTCTCTGGAATTGAGTGGCTGTCCTCTTTCTCGATATAGCAGGTTCCCCTATGACAAACTTTTCTTTCACTGATTTCTCAATGGGCTGAGATGAGTTGGGCATAGTAGTGTCTTCTTTACTTCCTGATGTCATTTTTCTGTCTTTCTTTGCCTTTCTTCTTGAACCCTCACTGTGTGTCACTGCCTCCTGTGTCTCGACCGATTTGGATTTTTCTTGAGAAAACCTCTGTTGGAGTAACTTCTTCCAACTACCACCTTGTGTTTTTAAAGCATGAACAACCAGAAGTTTGATTAAACCATGATGATGAAGGCTAGTCTCAGGTTTCTTGGAAACTGACCTCACCCCTCTTGCCATTTTCTTTAAACTCATCCATAGAAAGTGGAGAAAATTAATCTGTGGTCCTCCCTCGAAATGTGATAAACGATTTAAATGATAAATGAAGGCCACACCATACCTTCCCTCACAGCTGAGGAATTTATGCAGACTTATGAGCATCGTGCAATATTCCTCTTTGATGTAGCTTCGAGGGATGCCCTTGGTCCAATCGGGGTCTTGATGTGCTGGCTTGAGGAATTTTTGACAGAGCTTTTTGTCAACAATCACTCTCTTGAAGTATTTTTCTCCAACCATCGGGAGACCCATAGCTTCTGCTATAGTGGCTTCTATAATTTTTAACTTCACATCCCCAAACTACACATTTTCTCCATCATATGTCTGCGTAAAGACAAGAGAAATTCCCTCATGATGACCTTTAAATTTCTCCAAGAATGGAACCCACCCTGCCTGTTCATATTTTTTCTTACAAACCTAATATTCTGTTGTTTCTCTGTATATTTGAAATATGGGCTCATGCCTGTCAACCCCCATGCTAGCTTAAACAATTCTCTCGGGTGGATAAAGCATGGATAGAGGGTCGAGGGTTGAGTACCGGATAACGTAGGCTACGGTAGAGTATTAGATGGGAAAAATATGCAAGGGATACAAAGGCATAGGGTGTATGTAGATGGTGTGACAACAATGGTAAATAACACTCATCTGGATGGTAGAGCCATCCAGAAGAGCGTTTATGAATGGAAGTGTAGATTACAACGGTCATGTCGATACTCATGATGATATGGTGAGGTAGGTCGGATCCACTAATGGTTTATGGATTCGTGGGAATCTTGGTGTTAGACGATATTCATGGAAGGATGTGGTTGTTATGATCGGGACTCGTGTATATGAAATCAGTTGGGATCATTACTTGATATGCTGTGATTCATGGTTCATGTCATTTCATATAGTATAGCAACGAATCATAAGTTTATGGGGTTTATTTACTGGATAGACAGAGGGAGTATGAGTTTGATCCGGTAAAAGACATCATGACCTTGCACTCTTGATATTTCGTAGGACATTTTCTCTTTTCGGAAGTGTGGTCTAAGATTTTTATAGAGATTCGTGACAAAATAGGGGTATGTCTCGATCCAAGAGAAATCAGATGTTATAAATGCATATTTAGTCTAATTCCTTTAAATAACATGAAAAAAAGTGTCAAATCTGTATGTCCTAGCACTAATAATTGGACAACGACTTGGAAACATGATGAAAGTTATCCGTCATATAATTACTAGTACCGGATCATCTAAGTACCAGATCACCTGAGTGTAGAGTTGAAATTAGTACGGGATCATCTGAGTACTAGATCACTTGTGTGTAGAATTTGTAGTTGGTACATGATCATCTGAGTACTGGATTACTTGAGTGTCGGGTTTTTTCGAGTACCAGATCACCTGTGTGTAAAATTTGTAATTAGTACCGGAATAGCGTAGGGTCCCTTCTTTTATACTGGATAGGATCCGATACCAGATAGGCACAATGAGATGATTTGGTACAGGGGTGGCCCTTGGTACCGGATGAACATAGAGGTGATCATTGATGCCAGATAAGCACATAAATGAACATTTTTTTGGTGCTTAAAAAAAATCTTGACATAGATTCTGGTGGCAGTGATTTGTAGGAATAGCTGGCGTTCCACGATCAAATTCGACTAAAAAAAACCATGTATTTGCCAAAGTTTATAGAGGAATGATGCAAGAAATATTTGTAATAGGAGGGCATTCTATAATGACCAGTGACTGAGATGACATAACTCCTATATGCTTATAGAATGATATTAACATTCCCTACACATGTACTATTAGAAACCAAGACTTTCTTTCTTTTAGCCATCACTATTTCCATTAATTTGTTTTCCTAACAGATCTTTCTTGTAGTCCATCCTCAAGTGATTACTTTAACCCACGATTCTTTTGTTGCAATGTCTAACAACCCCTGAAATGTTCTCAACTTCATAAGTTTGTAAACGTTACATCATTTCAGTTGTTAGGATAATCATTTATATGAACTATAATATATGCATGCATTTACCAAAATGCATTCAATAATGCCTTGAAGCATACACAACTCTACCTTAACATGCATGGGTACAACTACCACTTTCACACTTTCATGATTTCTTCATGCATACAATTCAATGCACCCTTGCATTGGTTTCATAATGCCCTTTATCTAAGTCATGCATCTCACCATGATGAATTAGAAGGTTTGGCCAATGCCTCGACACATCATCCATACACTTCCTATCCCTTGATTAACCATTTGGATGCCTTCCTTTTCCACTCAAGCACTACACCAAGACTAAAATTATGTGGTGCTCCTCAATGTTGAAAAAAAGGTTGTAGTTCAAACATTAGTTATAAGTAGGAATTTCATTGGATACTTGTGTGGTGTTATATACTTTCGATATCTAATCATTTCATGGTCTCATCCATGACTAGCTTTACTGTCATTCATTTATATAACAGTGTCATATCCCTTTACTTACTTTGGTTATTAACCCATAACCAACAAATTCATGACATGTTATTATGTCACATGTATGCATTCAAAAGATAAATAGATTTAATAATTTTCCAAGGCCCCTGTCTTTTACCATATCAAATGGCATATCAATCTTTTAAATGCATTCAAATCATACATAATATCACTTCACAAATAATCTTTGGCTCAGGGAATTCTTACCTAAACTATAACACACACGACCCTTAGAAATTATTTTAAGGAGTGGGACATCAAAATTTTGGTTTTCCTAACTATCTCAAATCCTAATTTTGAGATCTCCATTGGTTACTGCTCGCCACAAGCTATCTAACGGTTGCCACCACATTAAAATCCGATCTTTGGTCTATAATTTATTGCCTCCTGAAATTTACCTGAGCATTATTAGTTGGGGTCTTCGACGTTCGACGTTGAACACCCCTTTTTATTACTCCCTGAAGTCTTGAAATCTCACCACGTGGCCTTGGTCCTTCGACGATCGACGTTCAGTGTTTTGTGTTTGAACGTTCCTTTTTTGGCATTCAACGTTTGACAATCTGCAACCAACGTCCTACATTTTTTACGTTTCGGAAATCGACAATCGACATCCTACATTTTCGGTGTTTTGAAAATTGACAATTGTCGTTGAACGTTCGACGATCAACATCAAACATCCCTTTATTATGATACGCCCAAATATTCTGAAATCCCAAAGTCATCCAGACTCTTAGAGTTCTGGACACGTCACCAACCACGTTGGCCAGGTGGGCATGAACTAGAAGCGGACATGCGGTGAGGGCCAGAGGTGACACGTGTCCTCATTAGGGGGTGATACGTGTCATGCTCTAATAGGAATAAGGGGTCTGTGAATCAACCATATCTGGGTGACATGTGGCACACGTAATGCCTGTCCATGTCACCTTGAATGGCGTTAGGATGACACATCATCTTGGACTGATAGTTGCCCATCAATTCGATCTCACGGTTAGTAAGAGTCCACGTAGATCCATAGATCTACGACTCATGTTACTTCCTTGCTCCAGACTTTGGATCTTACCAACTCTGCACATCACAAATTCCCTGAAGATCCAAGTCTCTGAACTCTCGGATCTAGTGCCACGTGTCCTCTACCTATCAACGGTTCAGATTGCTTCGTCGTTCGTGACTTCGAGAGTTTTCACACCTCGAAAACTCTTGGCCAAGTTCCTTTGGAGTACTAAATCTCAAGACTATAGGATCGCTTGCCACATACCCTCTCAACCAACGACTCTAGTTCGATGAACAACATTTTATAGGGGACAATTAGGGGCCACGTGTCACTCCACGACGCATTCTTGGTTGGTTGAGCAGTTGAGGGTGGGTTCCTTAGATTGACGGCTGAGAGGGATCCCGGAGGATCCAAGGATTGACGGTCCACATCACTTCAGAAGTTTGACATTTGGGAGTTAGGAATGTATCTTCCAACTTCCTCTTTGAACCACGCCTGATCTATCGCCAGGTGTACCTAGCATTCATGACCATGATTTAATCCGGCTTCCAGAGCTCTGGGGAAACTCGCATGTCCCTATACCGCCGAATACCTGAACTTCCAGATAGTCGTTGATCTGTGGACATGCTTCCCTCTATTATCAACGGTCCATATTAACTTCATGACTATGACATTCGGGAGTTTTAGAGTTAGACCACTCCTATTCTTCTGAAGTGAAATCTTCGCCGAAGTGCTTAACGTTACCCTTCATAAGTACAATCTAATGGATGAGAGAGATCTCCATCGAATTCCCATATCTACGGACCTCATCAATTCGCGACTCCGACCTTTGGTTGTCTTTTAGTATTGTGGAATCATAAGTTTCGAAGTCCCAAAGCCAAAAGGGCTAGCTCCTTTCCGACTAGCGCAGGGTTCCCAAACCCTAGTCATATGGGTCCTTTGGAAATTCTTGTGGCTAAGAACTAATCATTTTAGTGAAAAATGGGTTAAGGACATGGGCATGAGCCCTCGATCAGATGGGTGGATACTCTGAAGGAAACACACTTTTTCCCACAGAGTTTAACTTGACATTCCCACTAAGGTAAATTCAAAAGATCGACAGGACTAAGACGTTTTAGTTAATCCTACCCCTACTCTCTTGCAGATTCACATTCCATAACTCTCTAGCAGCTAAACTGAGGTAAATCGAAGACCAAGTAAATACAATAGTTTACAAAAGAAAATGAGCATTTCTAATAATTGATCAAACACTGCAAGACTTAACCATAAACACATAAATTCAATCATTGCATCCAATGTATTACAATGAGTATGAAAATACTTATCAGAACTGGAAAATGTGAAGCAACTGCTGAAAGGGGTGCATGTTTCCTCCCAACCATAGGCACAACCACTCTTGACGGATTTACCACTGGCCACCCCCAATCTAGACCATGATGCTCTGAGAGAGATTCTTTCTCCTTGCTCCACAATAATCAGGGACGAAGGTTACTCTCCTCCTCCCACAAGAAATTGACAACCAATTTTTCTCTACTCCAAGCAAGGAGGTCTACACGAGTGCTTCCTCAGTCACTCATCAAACTCGTTGATCGGCTTATATTGAAACCCTGCCCATGGATTCTTACAGCCAAAATGAGCTTTCTTCTCAGCTTTTCTCTCCACTCCCGAGTAAAAAATGTGCCTCTCTTCTCTTCTCAAGATTATTCTCTCTACTCTGCTTCCTTGTCGATCTATCTCCATCCCATGAATTATTTCCTTTATTTCCTTCCTCATCAAGGTTGCGTGGGTCCAAATCCCCAATTCATGGTCAAGCTTGGAATCCTTATATATGGGTACCCTGCCCCATTTCCTCATTAACTCTTGAGGATGGCCTTCCAACTACCATCTTGACTGGTAATTCATTTCTGGGTCAGAGGACTGTTGAGCAATTACACCCAGTAGGTACTGGTTTGGTTAGGGTCATCTCAACCATTCTTGGTTTCCCTCACCATCTCTCTCATAGCATCCATGGTCTATCTTGACAAACTCCCCCCTTTCAGTAGTTGTGCAACACATATCCGATTTCTATTAATAACATAAAATTCATACAATGACCCTTTTATACAAAGGTTCATCAAATCAAACATTCACACATATTTAGTCCGCCATAGTCTCTTGGCCAGTTATAGTTATATTTACAAATTGGGGGAAACATGGGTATCACAATTCCCTCCCCCTTAAAGGAACATTGTCCTCGATGTTCTATTTTCCGATGTCCTCTGTATGTACATAAGTAAACAAAAATGGATATGTATGTTTCATGGCATCCTCTATTTACCATGTAGCCTCATTTGGGCCAAAGTGTTTCCAGTGCACCTTGACCTGTGCAATGGTTATGTTCCTGTGTGGGGTTTCCTTCCTTTCTATTATGCATTGAGGTTCTCACAGGAATTCTCACTCGGGTTCCACCTGAATCACAAACCAATCAATAATATGATTAGAATCATGTACATACTTATTTAATAAAGAAACATGGAAAACATTATGTGCCTTCACTATGGGAGGAAGTGCTAGCCAATAAGATACTAGTCCCACTCTATCCAAAAATTCAAAGAGCCCACAATACCGAGGTTCCATCTTGGCACAATCTCCCATCCTCAAAGAGATTTTCCTGGGTCTAATTCGGAGATACACACGATCCCCTGCTTTGAACTCTCTAGGAGTTCTTTTCATGTCTGCATACCTCTTTTGTCTATCCTGGAATATCTTCATATTTTGTCTGATTTAAATTACTTGTTGTTCCATTTCCTTTAGCATATCTGGCCCGATTGTAACTATGTCTACTGGGTTGTTCTAGTTGATTGGAATGTTGCATTGTCTTCCATAGAGGGCTTCAAAAGGGCTCATTTTTAATGATTCTTGATAGCCATCGTTGTAGGAATATTCTACCAGTGGTAGGTAGTCCTCCCACTTCTTGGGTTGATGCATTACATGAATCCTTAGCATGTCTTCTAACACTTATTTTACCCTCTCCGTCTTCCCATCAGTTTGAGGGTGATAGGTTGTACTAAAGAGAAATTTTGTTTCAAAACCAACGAACATATATTTCCAAAAGTTTGAAGTAAATTTTGTATCTCTCCCAGATATAATTTTTTTAGGCATGCCATGCAGCCTAAATATCTTTTTCATGAAAATGATGGCAATATCTATTGCCTTACAAGTTGACTTGACAGGTATGATGTGAGAAACCTTGCTCAGTTTTGTTGGGTATGTGTTATATTCTTTGCATGTGTGTGTGTGTGGGTGCGTCAGATACGACGACTGCGTCTGACGATCCCTTTAGCTGATTTGTAAATTAATCCCGGATTAAGGGATTAGGGTTTTGGTATCTACGGAATACCTA
>SNQJ01S0037306.1:137943-158403 GCA_010110895.2 Picea sitchensis
ATATAATAAATGTAAGAGGACTTATTAGAAGGTTCTACTTCTAGAAGATTCCTCCTCTAGAATGTTCTTAGGTGATGGTAGAAATATATAAAGGGGTTCAAGCAATGTAATGAGACATGAAGAGAATTATTGTATTTGGAGTTGAAGCTCAATAGGAGGATGCCCCCTTGAAGAGGCAAGTGAACAAGAGAGGATCCCTTCCATAATAGGATCCATTGTATGGTGTTGCCCTACCTAAAGAGTTTGGTAATAATAAAGTGTGGTTTCTTCTATCTTGCTCTATGGATCTATTTTGTATTCAGTATTTGTGATGATTATATTTGTAGATCTATTCAGGTTCTTAACAATATTTGTCTCACTGAGACATGATTTTTAATCCCTTGTAGGCTTACTCTTCTTCCTTATTCATTTTAACACTCCAAAGTTTTATCGTAACAGTCCAACTTGGTTTTGTGGGAAGCCAACCAGTTCATGCCAATCAATAGGTCATAAGATCCTAAAGGAAGTATGTTTAAGTTCGCTTGGGTGGGCAACCCACTTATAACAAATTGGCATGCTGGTATGACCTCTGTTACTTTTATTTTGGTTCCATTGGTTAGTTGTACCAGCCATGATTTAATATGTTTAAGTTGTTGCAATTTACATTTCTCAATAGTTTGAGGGGCAACATAACTCAAATTAGAACTAGGGTCAATTAAAATGGAAACAAGATGGTTGGCAATCGTACCTTCCATCTCCACCATTGAATCTTGGTGGTCAGCTTGTCTATTATCCGAGGCTGCATAAATTTATGGCATGATCTTGGCCACGTCAATGAATGTGGTAGCCTCTTGGACGATGTAGACCCTCTTATTTATCTGTTTCCTATGCAGACAATCACTCAACAAATGTTCCTCTCCAAAACCCCAACATTTCAAGGGTTCTCTCTTCGTGTTATCAATCTTACTCAAAACTGCTTCGAATGGTTTATTTCCACTCTGGGATGGAAAATTTTGTTGATACACACTTTTCTTAAAAGGCTCATCCTAGAGCTCTTCCCATGGTTCTTAAATATCGAGGATTTAAACCACTTTTTCTTGAATCCCGAATTGTTTTTCTTCTTCTAGTCTTCATGGGGTTCTGTCTTATTCTTGAATTGCTCATAGAAATACCTTGATTTTCGAATAGTATCTTCTAAGGTATTTGGCTCATCAAACTAAATTCTGTGTCGGTAGGACTGAGGTAATCCACTAGTAAATCGTTGCATCTTTAATTTTTCATCCTTTATGTAGGGCACATACCTCATCCACTCAAGAAATTTGTTGATATATTCATCTATGGTGAGTTGTTCCAGCTTGAGTTCATAGAACTCCTTTGTCTTCCCATCAAAGTAATTTTCTGACAGGTACTTCTTCTTGAAGTATTTCTCAAATTGTTTCCATGCCAAATCCTTCTCATGGATTCCTTTCACATTCCTAAGGTCCTCCCACCAAATGGAATCTTTCCCATTTAGGTTGAAAATGGCTATCCGAGCCTTTAAGTTCTCAGAGTATTCATGAACTCTGAAGTACTTCTTTAGGCCGAGTAGACAAAATTCTTCTTATTCCCCCTTCTTAATCTCTCCATTGAAGGTGGGTGGTTTGGCTTTCTTGAATTCTTCAGGGTCATGACTCTTGGAATGTTTCCTCTTATTTCTTCTCGTCTGAGAATGGGAACTAGTTTTGCCACTAGAATATTCTTTGGAGTTGTCAATGTCCTCAGAGAGACATCCCAGTGAGTGTCTCTTGACTCCATGGTGGTCATTCCTTGAGGTGCTCCTCCTGGTGTGGCCACTTTCTGGACCATGATTTTGTATCTCAGGTGGACTTGGAGTTTTCTTAGTATGGTGCATGTCCACATGATTGACAACTGGACCATGTTGTAGTTGTCTTTGTATATCTGATAGACTTTTCAGTAGGATTGCATTAATTTTCGTCTGCTTTTCTTGCTCCTTTATCAGCCTTTCATTATTATCCTTATAACTCTATAATTTTCCCATGAGGCTTCTTACAATTTCGGCCAAATCTGGAGGGTTTCCACAACCCTCCTTTCATCAGATTCTTCCTCTCTATTCTGGGAGCTCTCTCCCAACTCATGGTGTGTCACCATTCCTTACGCTGTAGTTTTCCCATTGCTCACTGATTTCTTGAGTGCTGATAATTTTTTTTATGTTGATTACTAATCTACCAATTCATGAAGAACACATATCATTGAAAAGTGAAGTCATCTTCTTTATTTGGAAACGTTAGCAACATACAATGCATAATTCCAAAACATCTATCAACATTAGAAGGTTTCGTTCCTCTCTTCAATAGAGGTTCAGGCATGTTTCTTATAGAAGGGGGGTAAGGTAGGGTGTTACCCCATAAATTTCTCTTAATAATATTTTTATGTGACTCGTGCATGAGCCCAAGCAAGCCAAGTGTATTTTCCATGCTCTGATACCAATTTGTAACACACCTGACCCATAGATATTATTTTAAGGAGTGGGACATCAAAATTTTGGTTTTCCTAACTATATAAAATCTTAATTCTGGGATGTCCATTGGTTACTACTCACCACAAGATTTCTAACGGTTGCTACCACACTAAAATTTGAGCTCTGGTATGTAAGTTATTGCCTCCTGAAAGTTACCTGGGTGTTATTAGTTGGGGTCTTCAGCGTTCGGCGTTGAACGCCCCTTTTTATTACTTCTCAAAGTCCTGAAATCTCACCACATGGCCTTGGTACTTTGGTGATTAGCATTCAGTGTTTTGTGTTTGAACGTCCCTTTTTCAGCATTCGACGTTCAAAAATTGACAACCGACGTCCTACGTTTTTGGTGTTTTGGCAATCGAAAACCGACGTCCTACATTTTCGGCATTTCGAAAATCGATGATTATCGTTGAATGTTCGACATTCGATGATAGGCAATCGATGTCGAACATCCCTTTATTATTCTACACCCAAATCTTTCAAACTCTTGAATTCATCCAAACTCTCGGAGTCCCGGACACATCGCCAACCGTTGGCTAGGCAGGCATGACCCAGAAGCGGACATGCGACAAGGGCCAGGGGTGATACATGTGATCATTAAGGGGTGATACATGTCATGATTTAATAGGCATAAGGGGTGACAGTGGCACACGTAATGTGGGTCCACATCACCTTGAATGACATCAAGATGCCACATCATCTTGGACTGATAGTTTCCCAACCCTATGATCTCACGGTCAGTAAGAGTCCACATAGATCCATAGATCTACGAATCCTGTTACTTCGCGGCTCCAAACTTCAGAGCTTACCAAATCCACGCATCGCAAATTACCCAAAGAACCAAGTCTTCAGACTCTCGGATCTAGCGCCACATTTCGTCTACCTATCAACAATCCAGATTACTTTGCCGCTTACGACTTCAGGAGTTTTCACACCTACAAAAATCTTGGACAAGTTCCTCCAGAGTACTAAGTCTTCAGACTATAGGATCGATTTCCATGTACCCTCTCATCCAACAGCTCTAGTTCGAAGGACAACATTTGACAGGGGACATGTAGGGGCCATGTGTCGCTCCACAACGTGTTCCCAGTTGGTTGAGCAGTCGAGGGTGGGTTCCTTAGATTGACGGATGAGAGGGATCCCGAAGGATCTCAGGATCGACGGTCCATGTCACTTTGGAAGTTCGAAATTTGAGAGTTCAACGTGTATCTTTTAGCTGCCTCTTCGAACCACACCCAATCTATCGCCACATGTACCTAACATTCACAACCAAGTTTTACTCTGGCTTGTAGAGCTCCACGGAAACTCACGCGTCCCTATACCACTGAATACCCAAACTTTTGGATAGTCGTTGATATTTGGACATGCATCCCTCTATTATCAATGGTCCAGATTAACTTCACGACTCTGGAATTTGACAGTTTCAGAGCTATACCACTCCTATTCTCCCGAAGTGAAATCTTCACCAAAGTGCTTAACATTACCCTTCCTAAGTACGATCTAACGGCTGAGAGATATCTCTGTTGGATTCCCAAATCTACGGCCCTCATCAAGTTGTGACTTCGAAGCCAAAAGGGCTAGCTCCTTTCAGACTAGCGAAGGGTTCCCAGACCTTGGTCATATGGGTCCTTTGGAAATTCTTGTGGCTAAGCGGTAATCCTTTTAGCAGCAAATGGGTTAAGGACATGGGCATGAGCCCTCGGTCATATGGGTGGATACTTTGAAGGAAAAACTCTTTTCCCCACAGAGTTGAACTTGACATTCTCGCTAAGGTAAACTCAAAAGATCAATATGACTTAGACGATTTAGTTAATCCTACCCTGACTCTCCCATGAATTCACATTCCATAACTCTTCCATAACTCTCTAGTAGCTAAACTGAGGTAAATCGAAGACCAAGTAAATAAAACAACTTACAGAATAAAATGAGCATTTATAATAAGTGATCAAACACTACAAGACTTAACCATAAACACATAAATTCAATCATCGCATCCAATGTATTACACAGAGTATGAAAATAATTATCAGAACTGGAAAATGTGACGTGACTGTTGAAAGGGGTGCCTGTTTCCTCCCAACCATAGGCACAACCACTCCTTATGGATTTACTGTTGGCCACCCTTGTGCTAGACCATGATGCTATGAGAGAGATTCTTTCTCCTTGCTCCACAACAGTTAGGGACGAAGGTTACTCTCCTCCTACCATAGGAAATTGACAATCGGTTTTTATCTACTCCAAGCAAGGAGGTCTACATGAGTACTTCCTCAGTCACTCGTCAGCCTCATTTATCAGCTTGTAGTGAAACCCTTCCCATGGCTTCTTACATCCAAAATGAGTTTTATTCTAAGCTTTCTCTCCACTCCTGAGTCAAAACCATGTCTCTCTTCTCTTCTCAAGATTGTTCTCTCTACTCTACTTCCTTTCCAATCTGTCTCCGTCCCCCAAATTACCTCCTTTATTTCCTTCCTCAACAAGGTTGCATGGGTCCGAATCCCCAATTTGTGGTGAGGCCTGGAAGCCTTACAGATGGGTACCCTACCCCATCTCCTCATTAACTCTTGAGGATGACCTTCCAGCTACCAGCCTGATTGGTAATTCATTTCTGGGTCAGAGGATTGTTGAGAAATTACACCTAGTAGGTACTGGTTTGTTGAGGGTCATCTCAACCATTCTTGGTTTCCATCACCATATCTCTCATAGAATCCATGGTCTATCTTGGCAAACTCCCCCCTTTCAACAATGGTGCAACACATATCCAATATCTATTAATAACAAAAAATTCATACATTGACCCTTTTATACAAAGGCTCATCAAATCAAACGTTCACACATATTCAGTCCGCCATAGTCTCTTGGAAAATTATAGTTATATTTAAAAACTAGGGGAAAAAGGGGTATTACATAAACTCCCTTCAACAATTATGTAGCATAAATACGTAAAATTCATACTTGTATAGCTGCCATTAAATGATTTTTTTGATGCTACATGATTAGTTGGTAGCTAGTAGAAGCTCACATGCTTCCTTTACCAACCTCTTATCAACATTTTACCCTTATGATATATTCTTCATATGGATTACTATTAGAATCATCATCATTGCCAACACTTGCAGTCATGTAGTAAATCTCTCTCTTTCCTGGAACAACAACCATCATTAAAAACTTTGATATTCATATGTATAACAATAGACTACTCATAGTCGTCAACATATATATAACAATAGACTACTCCTAATATTCAACATATATGTGCACACACACACACACACATATTAAAATATATACATTCACTAATGCACATCTTTATGCACTAAGAATGCATTCTTAACATGATCATAAATACATAGGCGTTTTAGCTTCATGTGCTATATATCGTTGTCCAAATGGCCATATCATTATTGTTTCTACAACACTTGCATCAACCTCTTTCTTCCTTTATAGCTCTCCTTGTTGTTCCTAGTTGTCCTCAATTCCTCCTGAATTCTTGTATCCTTTTGTGCTCTTAAAAAATCATTATGCATGATTGTTTTCTATCCCGAGCACCCTTTTCTAGCCAAACCACTCTTGGTCACTTTACATTTCCAGCCCTATACTATGTTGATATTAATCTTCAACATTCATCTCTTCCTGGATCCCTCTGATCCAACTCATACATGAACAAATTACATTTCCAACCCTATTGTCCTACTAACTTTGGATCTTCAACATCTCTTTTATTTTACTGGACCAAGTTGATTCAGCTTGTCCCGACTAAATACTTCAACACTTGTGGTTCATGTACCATTCATTTATCCTTCCTTATCCAATTTAGTTCAAACTTGACTTGCATAGTCATTTTCTAGCATAATGCAAGGCTACACAAAGGTCTTATTTTCCAAGTGGAAGTAGTTAGAATTTCCCTTACTTGCCATCATAAAATTCATTGGTGCTTCCAGCCTTCTAGAATATCACCAATGGCTCCTTCCCACTTGTGAATGGTTCTCTTTAGGCTCTATCCTTTTTGCATCCAGTAGCAAGCATAGAACCACCTTCTTTATGGTCCCTTAATTATTTCCCTCTGAAAATCACCTCCATGCTTGAATCCTTTTGACTTGTTCTCCCGTTCCACCCTCAGAATGCACTTAGTATTTTTGAAATGCGCCCAACATTCTCTATAGAATCAACAACCCCATTCATTGCTACCACAGTTCTTTGAGTGTTGCAATAGGCTCAAAATAAATTGGCATCCACCTAGTGGTACTTTTCCACTATCTTTAGTCACTCTTGAACTTTATCCAATCCTTGAATTCACTTAGATTCATGTAATACCTTCCCCGAAAGTATAGTTGAATACTTATAAAACCATTATGCACGTAATGCATCACTTTATGCATTTTTTGGAACTCTTTAACATGCATGCAACTTCATTACTTCACCTATGTAGGTCTAACATTCATACCATGCTTCCATTGCACTACCCCGACAACAATAATGGAGGCATAATTTCATCACCAATCCATGGAGATGATGTTGTTTATCTCCATGTACACACTCTGTCTTTATTTATCAGAAGACTAACATTTTGAAATATCAATACTTTTTGAATAGTTCTGGTCACAATGCGTTTCCTTAACTGTACAATGGTATCCTTTAGAGTGAATGGACTTTCATTACTTCATCCTCTAAATGATTTTCCCTTGCACCATGATTCCAATGAGCACTTCAATGGTTGCACCTAGATTCGTATCTTACATTATTCATTTATGGATTTTGATCATCTTGTGAGGAATCCTTGACAGAGAACTCTTTACCAGGGATGATTTTAGGGGCTAAATTTTGCTCATGGGCTAATTTTCCATGGTTTTTCCAAAAATGAGATTTGCTATTTTAAAAATGATTCACCCAAATTCTATAGGATAAAATTATTTTACCTTAAAAATAGCCAAAATTTTATAAAACTTATATAAAATACTTAGAAATTTGAATATTTTTACAAAAATATCGCCAAACATTTATAGTTGAAATATGAAGGATTAGTAAGATTCGCCAAGGTTTCTACATTTTAAAATAAATTTCCATCCTTAAAATCATCCATGCTCTTTACTTGAGTGTCTCTGGTCATCATTAATAAAATTTCAAACCCTTTTACCTTCTATCGAATCCACCTTTCATGATTCCATTGTACATGCATTATAATGAGCTATAGATGGAATTTCTTACCTATCATCCACATATGGTATGCATAGTGTCATATGGGATTATTTTCCTCAAAAAAAGAATTTCATTGGGGTCTTCCATGTTTCCCACTAAACCCCAATATCTGATCCTTGTAGCTTCCTAAGAAACTACATGCACATTTGAAAATATGCATCTTTCTTACTCATATATTTATAATTCCTTGCATTTACTCTATTCTATACACAACCTTATTCTCTGCATGCAACACCATTTGTTATACAAAACAATAATTATCAAAAATAATTATGGATAAAGCATGCATATTTTTTCCCTTTTTAGTACACCAGAAGTCTTCATACTAACTTCCTATGAATTTTGTTGCTCAATTCGTAGTTCTAGTTGCCTAATTGGATCCTTGCATCCGGAACCTTTCCAATGTCTGCTCTCTTTCTTAATTATGAGTCTTCGACAGAAGGTTATCGATGGCATGTTAAAGGAAAGGAATACCATCTAGGAAATGATATCCATTAACACATGCAACATAGCTTCAACACTCAATGACCGCGTGATTATTTCTTCGGATTTAATCTTAACCATTGGTCTGTTATCGTTGGCTACTGGAACGCTCAATACGACCATGATACTAAAAAATTGTCTGATATGGACTCTAAATCAATATCGGTCATCAAAAAATTTCACCGCGGTTCTAAGGTCATCATTTCTTCCATTCAAACTTTTGTGGCCTCCAGAATACACTCTCGTGTTTCGTTGCCCTTATTTTGCACCCATAATTAGAAACTTTTCCAAACATTTCACCACGGGTTTAAGGTATTTTCCCGATTCACTTGTCTAAATATGTGGCCTGTCCCTCCAACCAATTCCTCATACTTAGAAAATTTCATATAATTCACTGCACTCTGCTATGTCTTAATGCTTAGTCAAATTTGTAAACTTCACCGTGGGTCTGGAGTCAAGGTTCCGCAGGACAGGCAAGTGCCATGCCACCGCGGCTCCACATCACTTGCCACCTACCACATCAACCACCGTGTATTTTACACCGTGGTAGTACATGTCACCCTTATTCCACATCAACTGACATGTGGCCTCACGGCATGCTAACGTTGCCATATGGAAAATACCCAAATTTTCCAAATTCACCAAAATTCCAAATTTTCCAAAAATTCCTAATTTCATAATTAATTCCATGGTTGTTGTTGTAGCTATGTAACTAAGATTGTTGTGGACAATTTTGTCCCTGTAAGCATAATTTAACCCGTGTTCTTGAAATTCGACTCATCCACATCGAGATCTTCTTGAATTACACTGCATAAATTGGGGCTTTTGCCCAATTTTATCCAAATTCACTATGGTTTCTCTGCAACTCCAGAATTCAACCAATTACAAGCCCAAAAATGCCAACTAGAGATTTAAATTGAGCATTTTTAATTCCTGGGTCTGATTCTTTCAAATTACTCGTGTTATTTCCTCAATTTCACTACAATAATTTTATCAAACAAATTGCAGACATACTCTGAAAATTAAATTTATGCAATTTTTATCTTCAGTGTTCTTCTAGTTCGGTCCATGCAGGCTCAGTGTCGAAACCAGAGCTCTGATACCACTTGGTAGTGTACCTAGCCACTTTGATTCCAATTGTGATGGCGAGGCACTGGAAATTCCATGTTTTCCCTATGAAATAACCCATAGATTCTCAAATCTACACTAATAACATATTATTCCCTATCACATTATTCAATTAAACATGTAGAGTCATGCATAACACATTAACAATTCAAGAATGTATACACACACACACACACACACACACACACACACACACACACACACACACACACAACCATTCTATAATCATACATCAAGTTAACACATAATTACACAATGTAACAATAAAGACACATGACACTTATCTTTTATGAAAACATCGACTAGTTGCATACCTTAGACGCTCCTCCCAACCATAAACTACTCTGGTCATAATCTATAACTAGTGATTCACCTACAAGTTGGGGCTAAAACTCCACTAGGGAAAATGAATCCTAAGCTAGAATAAGGTCTATCAACAACATAAATTCTCAGATTAAAGTGTCAACTCCAACAATCATCCTACAACCTCTCTTTCCCCACAACCTGTCCCACCCTAGGAAGTGTACCCCTTATCTGATCAAGAGTCATTCGACTGTCCCACTTCCCTTCCGGGCTGTTGGAACACATATATTTTTCTAAACTTTAGACTTTAAATAGATTTCATTCCCTTTTAAAATAAAAACAATACGTGCTTGATTCTCACCATCGATGAAGTCTTACATCTAATCAAACGATCCTAATCTCTTAGGAGTTATGGAGCCACTTACTCGTTAAAGAGTCGAATCACTAAAGAATACTTCAGAGTTTCCAGTTTTGGAGTTTCATACTTCACGCGTTTCAACATGCCCCACCTTCAAAGTCCCGACACGCGAAAATCGTTTGATCCTAGTCACCATATCCATGTATACCTTCCTAAACTTTAACACGTCACTGCGGGAAGCGGCCCTTCGGGAAAATGACAGACGATCTAACTTGCAAATCTATGAAACGCGAAGTCCCAAAATATTAAACCTTGGTTAAATAAACTAATCTCAATTAAAGGTAATTAATATCTTCGCACACTCAGAGTTTGGATATCCACCATCCATCGCAACCTAAATTCACGAAACCCAAACTCTCGGAATGTCTTAAGCATTAAATGGAGTTAATTAAATATTAAATAAAATTAGCGAATAATCAATCACTTCGTGGTTTCAAGCTTCGGAAATCATATATCAAGCTGTTATCAGATACCTCGAGGTCCGAAGGCCCGAAAAGAGTTAAGGTTAAATATGATTAATTAACAGGTTAAGCACTATTATCTCATGTTAATTTTTCGTTGAATCGTAGTTTGAGTAATTTCAAATTTCATCTATGCATATCTCGATCACGAACTACCAAATATTAATGGCATTAATAGTCAATCTAGGGCAAATGATTTCAAATAAGATCTCAGATCACCGCATAAAATATTTTCATTAAGGAAAGTAAACACATTGTCAGTAAAGGTATACACAAATTGATGCATTTAAGGTGAAAAAGATATTGCATTCTAAATTCCATTCACGTTTTTCACAGAGCAAGCTTTAGCAAGATAAGAAGTTTTGTGCATTTGCTGTGACATGTAACACAATGCTGAGTTTACTACTATCATGGCTCCGTGGAAAATGGTTAAAGCGACTGGTGAGAGCTCGAGTCAAAACATAGATGTCATCTCAGACACATCACCGAGAGTTGTGGAGACCATAATAACCTGGACGTAGGTCTTTGATATCCTACAATATGAGCTGAGAAACTGTCCAGAAGAGTCAGATTATGAGGGGATCGAAACTCAGGTGACGAAGCTCAAATACGTAGCCCAATCAAAGTTGCATAAGATAGCCACGTGGTCGAGGCTCATGCTGTATAATGACGTGATAGGCTGGGCCTTAGATAACGTCGACGTCACGACTAGGACCATCCACAATTCACAGAAATTTGTTGTTGGATCTTTCCAACCAGACCATATCCTGGTGATGTACAAATTGTCCCCAACATTCAAACACAGTTATAATGCATCTTTCTTGAAAGAGTTCGATGAAGAAGAGTGCCCATAAGGTGTAAGGAATTATCTTGACTTGATCAAGGATTGGTGGGCACACCCTGAGAAATTCAGAGCATACACCCATGGAATATACGCCATTGCATCATTAGACGCTCATATGATGTATGTGGCCATGATGCTATGTAGACTTTTTGGGAAAGATAACTCTGCTCACTTCCTGTTATCATGGGTACCAATCATGCACAAAGTTGCAGAGGGTTTTTCTTTCAATTGGGCCAAGATATTATCAGACAATTTGGCCAAGGAAATCACCAAATATTAGTCATTGAAATCCAAAGGACGACTCACCACATTTTACATGTCGGCATACCTTATGGATGCCATTTGTTTTATGACACCATTTCCTTTGATGGGCTGGAGCTAGACTCTGACCAGCACTGAACCAATACATTTATATCACTCCAATCTCTGGGAGGATAAAGCAAAGGATTTCTTCTACGAAATATGCAACTATGTAGTGGTGTTGATGCATATTGCTATATACAGTTGCCCACCTCCCAGGATTTCAGACCAGATAGTGGCCAACCTGGGAAAAATAGCAGATTGGTATATTGACGAACACTTCTCTTACATCAGGGTCTTTGGGTGTTTCATTCCTTTGCATTCCTTACCAATGTTCCTACCAGATCGATTGGTGTGCCAAGAGGTAGCCCATAAAACTATGTTAGGAGGAATCAGTAAAGAGCTCAAGACAACGTAGAAAAAAGTGTGGCCCACTTTTCCTTTGCAGGTTGGTACTTTTTCATTGTTAGATTTCAGCCACTCAAAGGTATAGGCCACGAACCTAAAGGACATTAAGCTTGTAAACATTGAATTCAAAAAACACGATCCACAAAAGGTCGTAGGAAATCACATGGCTCTGTACAATCTGAAGAGGTATGAGCATGAAAATTCCCCATAGGATGAGATATTCCGAGGGGCAAGATCTTATCAATAGGTGTTGAGTCGAGTCCAAACTCTGGCTCCAAACGAATTAGATGAGCTACATAATTTTTAGAGACACCGAATAAACAGTCTGCCCAAAGTCTTACAGGGAGAAGTTCCGACATCTCCAGCCACACACGAAGTTGGAACCTAGAAGTTAGAAGCATGAAGTTCCAATGGGATAAACATTCAGGAGGATTGGTGAAAATGGAGGTTTTGACACAGAGGGAAAATACTGCACCATCAAATCAACTTGATGATCAAAAGAAGGCTCAAACTGAAGTTTTGATCAAAAAGGGAGAGGATGCATCATTGTCTACACCAGAAAATCCAGCAATTGATACAACAGGGAAACCACATACCACCCAAATAGGTGACCCTATTATGTTTTTGACCCCTTTACAGATCAATCAGGGGAACCCAAGCGCCAAAGTAGTGTTCATAGAATATATTACTCCTATTTCGTCGAAGAGATGCCTCCTTCTGACTTCTTCTTCAACAAGAAGAGGAGAGTTGTAGTAAAAAGAGAAACACACCAAAAGGAAGGTGAAACTGTCAAGAAACACAGGGTGCTATTGGATGGACAAGCCTTAGAAGAAGCAGACTTCGCTATGGAAGTGGTAGGTTACTTGGGAGATTTTGCCACAACAAATCATTATTCAATTGGGAATCTGAAAGAAAAATTGAAGCATAAAGACCTACTAGTAGGACAGTTGCAGCACCAAATGAAGACAATGGAACAAAATATAAGGAATGAGATGAATAGGGGTTTTGAGAAGATTAAAGCATGTGACAGATAGGAAATTCAGCAACTCAAATTCAGTCTCGATGAAATGCATAGGAATGTATAGGCAAGTAGAGAATGGGCCATTCAACAGGGAGAGTTGGTAAAACAACTGCAGGCCAAATTAAACGTGACTGAGAACACAGTTGTAGATATGGAGGTTTTCCAAGCCTAGGCATTGGAGGTGCATGAGAAACTGAAAGCAACACAACAAAGCCTTTTTACTAAGGTAGAAGTTGTCCAAAACCATTATCGAGTGGTAGACCAATATTTAAATAACATTTGCTTAAAGGAGAGAGAGGCCATTGTAGCTCGAGCTTCTTTCCAGGAGGCAATTGTGTCATCAACAAAAGAGGAAGCAACCATGGTCTCTAGATTGTCTCTTTCTTAGCAAACTCAAGGCTATATAATACTAAAAACCTGGGAAGCTAACATAGTTGAAAGTAAAAGATTATATAAGTGAAGAAAGCTTGTGAAGAAGCATTTCATTCACTTGACAAAGAGTCACTGGGCCTCGAAAAAGATAATATCTTTGAAGTCCTGGGGCAAGTTGACATAGAAAAAAATTAACTTAATTTCAAGACAAACATGGAAGAGGCTCGGGCTGAAATCTTGCAGTTGAAACAAATTGATATTACCCAGATTAATAAATGGATAGTCAATCCTAGTCTGCAACTACAATCTATATCTTCAGAAGACAGGAGAATGGAAGATAGCCTGCCTCACTTAGAAAAGAAGTTATATACTTTTGAGGCGAATGACACAACATATCCTTCCAGATTGGTGGTGCATTTCGTAGGCAAATGTGTGCAATGTGTCAAGCAAAGGAAAGCCAACACGTCTGGGAAAAATGAGACAACGTGGGCATATCACGTACCCAGATCATGATTAGAGACTAGTTGTTTCTGAGCTAGAGAACACGAAGAAGAAATGTCTCTGCCAGAGTGGCGAAGAGACAGGGGAGATGCAAGTGAAACGTTTCAAATTTCACATATTGTAATATTTACTGTTTTTGAAATTATGAGAATTCCAACCGCTTAGGGTTGAGAACATTTTTGTATAAATACATAGTCTGAAGACTTAACACATGCTGCTTCTTGTCGTATTGTAACTAAGAAAACTCATCCTTTTGTGAGTATTAATACAAGTGCAAACAAGGATTCCAAATTTTGTGCAGTTTGAGTTATGTGCTCCTTTTGTATTCCATATCTCTAGTTTTCTTTATGTCACTCCTTGATAAGTGAGTGGTTGCAATTTAGTACAACATCTACTGTAATCACATTTTATCGATTATTTGATAAGCAATCAAATTTTCCTTTGTATTTACTATTAGTAAATACAAGACCTGCAAGCTATTTGGATCACTGTACCTTATATCCTTTCAAGAGTGCATTCTATATTTCCTTCTACTGTGAACAAGGTAAGATTCATCTGTCATTGATGCCTCATTTTTTTTTAACAATTTTGTAAATTTATGCCGCATCACTTGATTTTATTACTCGACTCAGACGATGAAACATGGCCTCTATCCTATTCAATTATTAATTTCATTTGAAGGTTAATTCTTATATAATTAACAGAATAAAAAAACACCTTTTAAAACATTCCTTGAATTCCCGATGCCTGAAATTATTCTTTGAGCCTTAAGTTTAATCTTAGGAACAACATGGGTCTTCAACAACACGTCGGAAAAGAAGTCTCAGAGCTCTATAGTTGCATCCTGGAACACATGAAAACAATTCCCAATAGTTCTCTCACCTGGAGAGAACATTCATAGGCCTGAAAACCCGCTTCTTCCCCTCAAACTAAGGAGATTTATTGGTTACCATCATATCTAAGCTCCCAAAGTACAGTACCAAAAATGGATGACTGGGAGAGTACATATGGCAAGAGTCCAAATGAGAATAATGAGAATCCCCCCAAAATACACTAAGTTCCCCCAATATATTTGCATGTCCTCAACTTGACACTTGTCATGATGGAAACTACATGGGTCCCACTTGGGAATATGTTTCCTCACTTTAGGAACTTGGGATAAGATATCACATAACTTAGAATTTAGGAAATATTAATATAATATTCCCTTGGGCTTAAGCCCCCTTGTCTTATCTCCTCTTCATAGACTCTCAACCCTCCTTTCCCTTCTAGTGGAGTTCTATCCCCCCCATACTCTTTTTGTATGGTTGGTCTGCAGTAGTGATGTATTTTTATTAATAATCCAAGTGTAATGGAATATTACAATGATAGGCTCACTAGCCTTTTAGCATCTAGGTTCTCCATCTTGAGAATCAAACATGAACTCTGGCCTATAATATCCTAGCTCATTATCCTATAAAGCATATGTACATCTACAATTATGGTTCAACCTAGGGGTATTACACTGACTGATCATGCTGAGATAGAGCAAGAGTTGGTCCACTTTTTTCAATCGCTCCTCACTGAGCCAGAAGCAAAATGAAGTCCATCAATTCAAAAAAATACTCAAAACATTCCCCACTTAGTTTCTCCATAATAGAACAAATCCTTAATGTGCCCCATTTATCTCGAGGAGGTGGACCAAGCGGTCTTTGAAATGCCAAAATGTAAATCGCTAGGCCCAAATGGATTCACATTTGATTTTTTTCAAGTATGTTGGCCAATCATAAAACCAAATGTCTAGGATTTAGTAGAAGACTCTCACCAATTTACCAATGTTTTTCCAGCCTTGAATTCCACATTCCTGGCTTTAATACCAAAAGAGGACAAAGTGGAAGACCCAAATAAATTCTATCTACTATCTCTCTGTAACGTGGTCTACAAGATCACCACAAAGGTTATAGAAAATTGAATGAATACCCTCCTCCCTTTTCTCATCTCCTCAGATCAAATCGGTTATGTGGAGGGCATACAACTTTTAGAAGGGATCATCCTATCCCATGAGGTAATTCACTCCCTTAAATCCACCAAGTCCCCAGGTATGTTAATAAAACTGGACATGTCAAAAAAATTTAACAAGTTGATTTAGTAGTATATCCACCACACCCTCTGATATTTTGGCTTCTCCCCTTCGTCGATTAAATGGGTTATGTCCCTCACTTCTTATGCCTTTTTCTCTATCCTTGTCAATGGCTCCCCCTCCTCTACCTTTTCCTTTCCCCATGGCATTCAACAGGGAGATCCCCTCTCTCCCTTCCTCTTCATCTTGATGGTTGAAGGTCTTGGTAGGGAACTTAAAGCGGCGATATAAGATAATAAAATAAAGGGCATCATAACTCATGGTGACAATCTACCCATCTCTCATCAACAATTTGTAGATGATACGATGCTAATGCCCCAACCCACGGCTCGGGAAGCCAAATCTATTCAACAGGTCCTCTATGACTTCATGGAGGCCTCAGGTAATACCATCGATCTCTCAAAATCTCAATTTTTTTCTTTAACACTGCCCCTACTGTCCAGGTTCACATTTCCAGTATTCTCAACATTTATCGAAGCTCCCTTTCATCCAAATATCGGTGCATATCTCATCAACAATGGGCTACACAATTCTTCATGGGAAGACCTTCTCTCGTGAATGAACAAGAAACTCACCAACTAGTGCTTCAGATTGCTCAATTCTTTGAGATGCCTAATCTTACTCGAGTTTTTCCTACAAGAAATGCCACTCTAATTGTTCTCTTTCCTCACATATCCTAAATTAATCTTGAAAGAAATTCAAAACCTCCAAATATATTTCATGTGGTGGGGCACTTGTAAAGAAAGGAAATGGGTTTTGGTTTCCTGGGACAATATTTTTCTTCCCAAGCTCAAGGGTGGCCTTGACCTTCGAGACCTATAAATCCTCAGCCGAGTCTTTGGTTCCAAAACATGGTGGCAATGGATCACCTTCAAGGAGACCATCTAGACCCGCCTCTGGCACAAAAAGTATTGTGCACACACAGAGCCATGTGATTTCATCAGAACTGTAGGAAACACATAAGGATATTTGATCTGGAATTCCACCTAGAACAAAAAATACCTCATCCAAAAAAATTATTTCTGGGAAGTGCATGATGGTAATCACACCCTCGACTAGGATTATTCCTAGTAGCAATTACCTCCCCTTCATTCCAATACTGAGCTTCTCTTGATAAGAGATCATATGATAGCCAATAACAGGCATTGGCTCCACCAATATTGGCTTTCTCCCAACCCTGGAGATCTCTAGTGATCTTGGATCCCCAAAGAGAAATGGCATCCCCTCCCACCTCATCTAGATTAGGATGTCTTCTGGCATGAGCTATCGAACATAAAAATAAGGATTTAGAATGGACGGGACAAACCTCAATGGGAATATATATCAACAAGTTTCTTCACCCTCAATGAATCCTACCACCTCGCGACAAGCACCTAGCTCCTCCCCACACAGGACCTCTGGATCAAAATCTAGACCCAAAAATTATGGACAAAAGTCTCTTTCTTCCTCTAGCTGCCTTGCAATTGTAAAATCCTGGATAACCTGATTCGTCGTGGTTTTTTTGGTCCTGATTTCTATCCTTTATTCTCCCAATATGGAGAAACCATGGAACACCTTTTAAACTCTTGTCATTATCCCTTATCCCTCTTGGATCAAAGTGCTCTTCTCTTCTGCACTTTTGATCGTTTGAGAAATAGTCTACCTGCCACGATAGAACATTGGAGACCCTTAGCCTTCTCTAACCCAATCTTCAATCGGGATTAACACCTTCTCCCTGGTTTTCTTGTCTAGGAAGTGTGGAAGGAGTGTAATCTTCACATTTGCAAAAAATATTTCATGACAACATAATTACTATGGTTGAAGACGAAAAAAAACATCAAAGAAACCACTCTTGCCATCCATTGGTCTTCTCAATATTAGGAATGTTCCCCTTAGGAGCTTCTCATTCTTTAGGATCTGGATTGCCGCCCACCATCTTCTCCCTTCGTTTATTACAAGCCCTCCCATGGATCCTCCTCCCCCGTATCCTATTCTCCTTCTCCTAATGGATTTCTTAATCTAAACTTCGATGGTGCTTCCAAAGGTAATCCAAGTCTAGCAAGTTTCAGAGGTGCCTTTCACAATGCCACAAGTTAGCTTATGTAGATCTATGTCAGTTACATACAGATTGAAAGCAACAATTTGATAGAGCTTCAAGCGCTAAAAATAGGCCTTAACATTGTGATCAGAGAAGGTTTTCACATGCTAGTTGTTGAGGGGGATTCCCAACTCATTATCAGTATGATTAGAAAACTCCAATGTGGATCCAATCTAAGAAAAATCACCACAAGTTGGCGGCTAGCCAACACCCTGGAGTGCATCCAATCTCTCCTCTCCAAGTTTGAAGTGATCATCCCCTCCTATGTCAAACATTTTTCCAACAAAATTGCAGACATATTTTCCAATGAGGGCATCCTCAGAGAAAACCATCCCCTAGATACAGAATGGAACCCATCCACCCACTCACCTCTTCATGTTGATTGCCTAACTCTAACTCAGATGGATCTAGCCCACCTGTATCGGGTGACAGAGACACACTACCATGACGGGATCACTCCTTGAGGAGTGTCACCATCTATCACCCATGATTAACATTTATCACCCACCCGGGCGCCCAACCTGATATTCTCTCATGCAACATCGTTTCCCCTCCCACCTTGGCCCGATGATGCTCCTCTGGTATTGTTTGATCTCTGCCTTCGTTGTTCCCACATCTTGGGTTGTCTGATATCTTTCATTTACAGTTATGACCCCTACGACAGTGATCATGGACTTTAGTTGGCTTGTCCTTCACCTTTGCGACGAGATGGTTCTTTGATATGTTTTCCTATGTGGTCTCCTCATTGACTCAAATCCTTTGTTACCCATCCTCTTCTCTCGATTGATCTCCCCTCTCCCTCTGATACCCATGATCTCTCTCTTTTCTATTTAACCCGCATTTCTTCCCTCTTGCTCTTGACCATGGCTCGGGGTAGCTCTTCCCATCGCTCTTTAGGCTCTCATCTCATTTTGGCAGCAGAGGACTTAACAGAGGCATACCAAATTCATACATCGTCTTAGATCAGAGTGGAAATTGACTTGGCAGAGGCAGATGTTAGAGTCCTTCGGTGTTTTGTTCCGGATGAAGAGGTCATGAATAACACCAGTTCTTGGATTCCAAACCCTAACACTACGCGTGCAAGGGAGGCCTGGTACATAAACCATTGACATATACTAGCATATTAAGATGTTAATGGGTCGAGTCCTGGTTGAGAGGCATGAAGCGCACTATGAGATTCTACTCCAGTTGGATGATGTGCAGTTGCAGATAAAGTTGGTGAACCATAAAATTAACCTCATGGCCGAGAAGCTCGCTGGACTTGACCTAACCAATCTAGATTTTCCTCAATCTTAGGTTCCTATTGCCGAGGAATGCCATCCTATGGCTTAATTCTCTCATGCTTTTTGTTTTAATTTGTATGTTTTTGAGTTTCAAAGGTTTGGGAGCCTTTGCCCCACTCCCTTCCAGTTTTACTATGTTAGGTAGCATCATATCAATCTCTTATGAGACACATCTAATTTTTATTTTTTTCAATTTTATAGCTTTAAAAAACTCAAGTTTTACATATTTATAGACAAGTTGATACATTATTGTTGATCTGATTTCCCAAGCGATAGACCAATAGCAAAGTTTTTATACAATAACTTCTTAAACTAATACAATGATTGTGGATAATTATAAAAAAAGAAGACAAGTGACGTATTTGAAACCTTTAATTATTAATATAATAAAATGTAAACATTTTACTAAAAAAATTGAAACTATCTTAAACTATAGATATGACTCTTACACATGTACAAAATATTATTAATAAAATATTTATATTTTATATTTAAAAAAAATCACAAAAGCATATTATCTATATATATAATTTAAAAATTTATGTTTATTAATAAAAATTCATATATATAATTTAAAATTTTATATTTATTAATAAAAAAAAATTAATGTTGTAAAGATAAATATTAATTGCAAATTTCAAAATAAACAAATCATTAAATTAGTTTAGGTATCAATTTTGAATTCAATCATAATAAATATTACTCGAATTTGACATTAATTTTTACTTATAAAAATAAATATTAATTACATTTTTCAGAACAAACAAATCATTAAATTAATATAGATATCAATTTTGGATTCAATTATAAGAAATAGTGTTGAAGTTGGACATTAATTATTACTTGTAAAGAAAATCATTAAATTAATATAGATATCAATTATAAGAAATAGTGTTGAAGTTTGACATTAATTATTACTTATAAAGAAATTTGATAGTGATTAAATTTTTCATTCCCCTTTAAAAAAGTTAAAATATTTAAAAAAAATTATTATAAAATATTTAAATATCATATATATATATATATATATTATCCATACAATATTTATAAATATC
>SNQJ01S0037307.1:22373-44239 GCA_010110895.2 Picea sitchensis
GGATTGGCCCATATTCTTGGCTACACAGAGCATTCGGCTTTGGGGTAGTACCTCAAACTTTTTTGGCAGTTTTTGCTATTTTAGTGTTTTTCGTTATTTTTAGTGGTTTTCTTAATTAATCCCACAATAGTGGATTAGGGTTTTGGTAGCTGCAAAATACATATGAAGAGTTGAGAGGTGCGACACCAGGGAAGGCTAGTTTTCTCTCGGTTAAGGGTTTCCAACATAAATATTTGTGTACTATGTGGATGAGCCATTGCTTAATTTATATTTTTCTTGAGAATATGTATGAATTGATTTACTTCATAGGTTTAAAGATTAAATGTGGTATCTGAGCACGTTTTTTGATTAAGGGGGACACCTTTGTTGCTAAGGGTTTGGTTGAGTCTTGATAGATCAATTTTATCTTGGGTCTGTGATAAACCTGGGTTAAGTGGGAGATTTCCAGTGGTGATTCGTGTGTTGAGAGAGAATGGAGAGTAGTTCTAGAATCGAGATTGAGAAGTTCAACAATCAAAACTTTGAGCTATGGGAGCTCAATATGGAGGACCTTATTGTAGACAAATAACAATGGATCCTTGTGGATATTGGTACACAACCTACTGGTACACAACCTAATGGTACACAATCTACTGATACACAAAATAATAACTCTCAATCTACTGGTATGTTGAAAGAATATTGGGAGAAGCTAGATAGAAGAGAAAGGAGTACGATTAGACTCTACCTGGAAGATTTGGTGTCACTGAATGTGTTAGGAGAATATACAACCAAGGAACTATGGGAAAAGTTGGAAAATTTGTATTAGTCAAAGTCCCTGGTAAACAAGTTGTTTATTTGAAAGAAGCTGTATCATCTTAGGATGGAAAATGGATATCCTATGATAGAGAATCTAAATGCATTCAATACTCTAGTAAGTCAACTTGTCTATGCTAATATTACGGTTGCATAAGAAGATAAGTGTATTACTTTGTTATGTTCTTTTCCATACTCCTGGGATAATCTGGTTGTAGCAATTGGTAGTACCACACTATCTGCATTGAAGTATGAGGATGTAGTTGCATCCTTGTTATTGAAAGAGATGAGGTAGAAAAACATGGATAGTCATAGCACAAATGCTTCATTTGTAAGTGGTCATCCTAAAGATATGAATATGAATAAGTATTTAGGGGTGGGGGTGGGGGCGGGGAGTTCTAAATCTAAAGGTATATCTAAATCCCCAGGAAATTATTTGAGGAAATATTGGAAATGTGGTAAAGATGGGAATTATAAGAAAGATTGCAGGTCTAAGAAAGTTGATAAAGCAAAGGAATTTGATGATGCTTCTTCCATAGAGGAGAAAACCTCCACAAAAGAAGGAGGTGATGTTTACCTAGCATATATGTGTACACATGCAGAACGTGATGTATGGTTGATCAAATCAGGTGCATCATTTCATACGAATCCTCACTTGGAGTGGTTCAATGGATATGAAAAGTATGATGGTGGTGATGTATTCCTAGGAGATGAATCAATAGACAAAATCATGGGACGTGGAAGGGTTAAGATGTTGTTGAAAGATGGAAGGATTAGAACTCTCCCTGAGTCTTTGCACATTCCAGATCTAGCTAGGAGCCTAATATCTGTAAGTAAGTTGGGTGATGTAGGTGTGGATACTTTATTGGGAAAGGGAACTTGCAAGATGGTACGAGGAGAAATGGCATCTATGAGGGGATTTTGGTGTGGAACTATGTATAAGTTATTGGGAAGAACTCATACTAATGGGTGTAACAATTCTATTGTCCCTGAGCATAAACACAATATGATCCATACTATCTCTGGAAAGAAGACCATGCCCTGGAATCAAAGACTATGACATATTGGAGAAAAGGGCCTTCAAACACTACACGATAACGGTATGGTTGAAGGTATGTCTAATTGTACCTTGGATTTTATTTTTGCGAACATTGCATATATGGTAAAAAAATCGAGTAGGATTCCCATTTGGTTCTACAAGAGAAAAGGAGATCTTAGATTTGATACACAATGATGTGTTTGGACCTGTGCTTGTTCCATCATTAGGTAAATCTGTGCATTATATTTCATTCATAGACGATTTCTCAAGGAACACATGGATTTATTTTCTTAGGAATAAATATGAGGTATTTGATAAATTTGAAGAGTTTAAGGCTTTGACAGAAAATCAAACAAAGAAGAAAATAAATGTGTTGAGGACAAATAATGGTGGAGAATTATGTGGGAATGAATTTGAAGAGTTCTGTAAGAAGTGTGGTATATGAAGACAACATAATACTCCATACACACCTCAATAGAATGGGTTTGCAGAAAGGATGAACATGACATTGATAGAAAAATCAAGGAACATGCTCAATGGTACCGAGTTAGGATAATAATTATGGGCAGAGATAGTGTGTACTGCATGTTACCTGGTAAATACATCACCCTCATCAACATTGGTAGAAAAAAACTCTGCATGAGGTATGGACTGGTAAGAAACCCTCTCTTGAACATCTCAAAGTGTTTGGTTGTGATGATTATGTACATGTTCCAAAGGAAAATATGAGTAAGCTGGATAATTAAGTTGAAACGTGTATCTTTATTGGTTATAAAGATGGCATGAAAAGTTATAAGCTTTGGAACCAAGAAACTAAGAAGCCTTTTTATAGTTGAGATGTTGTTTTTAGAGAGGTTAAAGATGTTCCCAAACATGAAATCTGTTCCGGATTATTTTCAGACCGAAATGAAAGAAGAGATATTACAATGAAATACTTATGAAAATTGTCGGAAACAAAGAAATACAACAATACTTGATTTCTATTAATGAAAGAATTGTAAAGAGACTGTAAAAATACAGAGCACAAGACTCGCTAGAATGGTGGAAGCTTTATCTCTGAGAAGAGATGTGACGACTATGCTCATTCACCAGAAGATGATTACAATGAGGCTCTAAAGGCCTTTTTATGATAAACATGAATGAAAAAACCCTAGACATCCAAAAACATAACCCTAGGAGATGAAACACCAAAAGTCACGTAAGTTAGTACATTAACTTCCCAGGGTCGTAACTTTTGCATACGATCTCCATTTTAGGAGTGTGATAGCCCGTTGGAAAGGTATTTTAGAGAACTACGCATTATGTTGTCAAACTCTAACTCCATCTACAACTTCACTGTGGAACGCCAAAATAACACTGTTTAGGGACCCAAAATGGCCCTGGAAGTATAACAAGATGTGCTTACATGAAAACATACAAAATAAGCCAGTTGGATTAGGTGGGAGGCCACCAATATCCACCTGGAAGATGTGTAGGAATTCAGACAGTCCTGGAAGTGTAGAACCCACAATTACAAAGAAGTAGAGAAGAACGTATTGAACTAAAAACTTACAAGGGGATCCAGTTGGAACAGGTGGATGGTCACCAATATCCACCTGGATCAATCCTCCCCCCTTAGGAAGAAATGGTATCCATTGAGTTAAGTGCCTAGGGAAGAGGGGAAAGCATTTTCTGAATCTGAATCTTGGTGAGATGCATGCCTTGTTGGAGAAGTTGTGCTTCTTGACTTGTGGTAAACTATCACAAACCGGTTGCTGGAGGGGTTGGATATGTTCCACCAACCTGTTGTCTCTGGGTTTGATGGGGCATTGTGTAGGCACCATTGTAGGTGAAGAAACAATATCTTGTTTCTCTTAGACAATCTATTTTTGTTGGATAGAAGGTGTTGAGGCTATAGTGGTTGTAGTGGTCTTATGTGCATCCTTTGAACAGACTGTGAAGAGGATGAATTTTGCAGTATGAGAGATTACCTTGTGGTGCTATTTTGGTGGAGCAGTAGTCAGAACTAGCTCTGGTATCCTGTAGAGCTGACCTCCCAGAGTAATAATGATACTAAGGGGTCTAGAATCATAGACAACATGACGTTTCCACATATATGGTTGGCCCAAAACAACATCACAGACATCAAGATGGGAAATATCACACACTACCTCATCCTTGAAGGGATGGATTCCATAGGACAGGTGACAGTGCTGGCTGACGCGAAGACATCGTTCCTGGTGAAGCCACCCGATGTTGTATGGTTGCAGGTATGGTGTTGTCGACATCCCCAACTGTTTGACGACCTTAGCTGAGATGAGGTTCTTCTAGCTGTTGTTATCAACAATGAAATGCAATGAGGTCCCCTTCACCCACATCTGTGAATGGAAGAGGTGACCCCCCTCTTCAGAATGAACCATGTTCTTGCAGATGAATTGTTGTGGTCATGGCAGTAACAATGGGGTTTGCATCAATGATATGTCTGTTTTCAATATTTTCTAGATCGGATTCCGAATCAGGGTTCGGCTCCGTGTCTTTGACCTCGACCACCAATGGCTGTTTCGAGTGACATTCATCGGTGTTGTGACATGGTCTTTTGTGGAAGTCACACCACTTCCCAGTGTCATTCTTCGTCTTTACTTTACCCTTTTTTTCCTATGTCTTGGAATGGTAGTCTAGAGGTTGTTGGTTAGGGCCGTCTTTACCGTGCTTTGGTTTTTGCAGATTTGGAGTCCCGAATTCCCATTTGTTCTGGTGCCTAAATTTCTGCTCGATTTTGACAGCATATCGATAGGAAACTCCCAATGATGAGATGTTTAGGAAATCCATTTTGGTTTGGATGTACCTATGCTGAGCCCCACGGTATTTCAGAACCAGATTCTGCTTGGAGTCTTTGATACCTAGCTTGGTGCGCAAGGTATGGAAGGTATTTATGAACTCCGACACTATTTGGCTCTTCTCTTTCCACAGTGTGGTTCATCTCATGTACTGGTCTTCATAGTTATCACGAGGATAGTACCATTCTTTGACCACATCCACAAAAACATCCCAAGTGGGCTCGACTACATATATTCCATATTCCTCTGCGAAACTTTTCTTCCAGTAAGTTTCCCACCAATTTTTGACATCAGGGAGAGCCTTAAGGAGTGCGAAGGTGATATTTTCCCTGTTAGAAAATTTTTGAATAGAGAAATAACCTTCTAATAAATTTAACCATTTTTCTAGGGCATATGCATCTATCTGAAATTCAAATATGGGAATATCAAAATTAACTTGTATCTTGAAGGGAGAGGTTCCTCCAAAATGGCCACTTGATGAAGATGCACTTGTTGCTATCGACATACATTGAAGGATGTGTGCAAAATTATCCATCATTTTGTCCCTTTGTCGTGCGGGATTTTTCTCAAGAAACATGTTAATAGACTCTTTTGCTCCACCATTTTTCTTTTCTGCTGCCATCGAGGGTTTCTTGGGCATGTGAGAGTGATTGTCCTCAAGAGAGACAAACTCGAGACCCAATTATCTATACTCGGACCTCGTCGGGGACATGCGCTAAAAAATGATCAAGAGTAGCATGCTCTGATACCACTGATCCAGATGATTTTCAGAACGAAATGAAAGCATAAATATTGCAATGAAATAATCATGAAAATTTCCAGAAACAGAGAAATACAACAATACTTGATTTCTATTAATGAAATAATTGTAAAGAGACTGTAAAAATGCATAGTGCAAGAGTCGCTAGAATGGTGGAAACTTTATTTTTGAGAAGAGATGTGACGACTATGCTCATTCACTAGAAGATGATTACAATGATGCTCTGAAGGCCTTTTTATGATAAACATGAATGCCAAAACCCTAGACATCCAAAATTCTTTCCCTAGGAGATGAAACGCCAAAAGTCATGTGGGCCCCGTTTGGGTAAGTTAGTACATTAACTTCCCAGGATCATAACTTTTTCATACAATCTCCCTTTTCGGTGCGTGATAGACCGTTGGAAAGGTATTTTAGAGAACTATGCATTATGTCACAAAAATCTGACTCCGTCTACAGTTTGACTGTGGCATACTAAAATAACACTGTTTAGGGCCCCAAAATGGCCCTATAAGTACAACAAGATGTGATGATATGAAAACATACAAAATAAGCGAGTTGGATTAGGTGGGAGGCCACTAGTATCCACCTGGAATATGTGTAGGGCTTCAGAAAACCTTGGAAGTGTATAACCCACAATAACAAAGAAGTATAAAAGAACGTATTGAACTAAAAAATGACAAGAGGAGCTAGTTGGAACAGGTGGGTGGTCACCAATATCCACCTGGATCAAACTCCTACCAAGGTAAGAAGAACCCGAGAAAATATATTTTGAGTTGGATGATGCAAAATATGAATCAACGAAAAAAGATGAATACGAAGAAGAAGAACCTGATACTCCAGTATTGAGGAGATAATGAGGGAAATAAGGAAACCATAAAGGTATAGTCCACATGATTTTTGTGCTAATTTTGCTTTATCTAGTACCGATGATGATCCCATAATTGTCAGAGTAGCAATGAATTCATAAGATAATAAACTCTAGAAGATGGCCATGGTTGAAGAGATGGATTCCTTGTATAAGAATGAGACATGGGATCTAGTTGAGTTTCTAACTAGAAGAGAGGCCATTAGCAACAAATGTGTGTTTAAGAAGAAGTTGAATGCATAAGGTAAAGTGGAGAAATACAAAGCTCGATTAGTAGAAAAAGGTTATTCCTAGGTAGAGGGAATTGACCTCGGTGAAATTGTTTCTCCTATTGCTAAGTTAACTTCTATTAGATTTATTTTATCTATTGTTACATTTGATTTTGAAGTAGAATAGATGGATGTGAAGACAACATTCCTACTTGGGGATATGGAAGAAGAAATATACATGAAACAACCATAATGCTTTGTAGTGAAGGGAAAAAAAGAGATGGTCTGTAAGAGAAAGAAGTCACTATATGGTTTGAAGTAATCACATAGGATGTGGTGCCAAAAGTTTGACACATACATCCTTGGACTGGGATTTGTGATAAGCAAGGATGATCGATGTATATATTCTAGGCAGGTTGGTAATCACTTCATTTATGTAGTGTTGTATGTCGATGAAATGTTGCTGGTAGGAAATAACATGGATGTTATCATGGGGGTGAAATCACAACTATCCTCCAAATTTGACATGAAGGATCTCAATTCTTCTAACTCCCTTCTGGGAATGGAGATTAAAAGAGATCATGCAAACAATAAACTCTGGTTGAATCAGAAAAAATATATTGAGACAATATTACATAGGTTTAATATGCGTGAAAGAAAATTGATCAAGGTTCCTATTCCTATAGGTGTAAAGTTATCTACATATCACTGTCCCAAGACACATGAAAAGGAAGAGGGCATGTCCCATGTTCCATATGCTAGTGCGATTTAGAGCTTGATGTATGCAATGGTATATACTAGACTGAACATTGCACATGTAGTGGGAGTTTTGACCATGTATATGTCAAAACCAGAGAAGGAGCATGGAACATGAGTACAAAGGGTTTTCAGGTATTTGCATGGCACTTCTAGCTATGGATTTTGCTACCAAGAAAGATTGGGATTGGAAAAAGTGTTGGACATACATGGGTTTGTTGATGTAGACTAGGCTGGAGATCTGGATAAAAAAATATCTAAGTGGGTATGTGTTTAACCTATTTGGAGGAGAAATCAATTGGATGAGCAAAAGGCAGGCTGTAGTGGCACTCTCAACTACAAAATCTGAATACATGGTAGCCACTCATGCATGCAAAAAAGTAGTATGGTTACATAGATTGTGTTCATGTATTGGGTTGGTAAAACAAGTAGTAAGATTAGATTGTGACATTCATAGTGCAATATTGTTTTCTAAGAACCCAACTTATCATTCAAAGATAAATCATATTGATGTCTAGTATCACTTTGTGAGAGACATATTTGAAGAGAAGAAGGTGTTGCTGGAGAAGGTTGACACTTTTAAGAATGTTATAGATTCATTGACAAAGTCTGTGAGGACTGAGAAGTTCTACCAGTGTAGAGAAACATTGGGAATTACTGCCGTGGATTGTTGATTATGTAATCCTGTGACCCCCTATATGAAAAGAAAACAATAAGTGGGAGAATGTTGGGTAGGTGTTATATTCTTTGCATGTGTGTGTGTTGGGGGTGCATTGAATTTAATGACTGGGTCTAATGATACCTACTTAGTCATTGTGTACGTGTGCTCCGGGAACTTCTTGAGGGGTTGGGCAGGATTTTCCCCTCTTGGCTACGCGAAGCGTTCATGGCAACGCCTCAATTGTTTTTGGCGGTTTTTTCTATTTTAGCGTTTTTCACTATTTTTATCATTTTTCTAAATTAATCCTGGATTAAGGGATTAGGTTTTTGGTAGCTATGAAATACCTAAAATAATGTATATATTGTATTACAAATGGTTAAATTAATACAATGAAGAGTTGAGAGGTGCAACACCAAGGGAGGTCGATTTTCTCTTGGTTAAGGGTTTCCAACGTAAATCTTTGTGTACTATGTGTATGAGCTATTGATTAATTTATGTTTTCCTTAAGAATATATATGCATTGATTTACTTTACATATTTAAAACTTACACAAACCCGTTCAAGCTGGTCAACCTCTTGACCTCGACCAAGTGAGCCTTCACTGCTCATATCCTGTCACATTACAATGGAGTATCACTAGCCTTTTAAAGGTTTTCATTACATGCAATCCATGGGATACTGAAACCATGTGCCCAAAAATACCACTCTTCAACTAAAAAATTTGACTCTTTCACTGAGTCATGTTTAACCTAACATTCCCCCCTTTAAACTTGACTTGGGGTTTCCCATGACCAAATTCGACCAAACTGGCCATTTGAGTTTTCACCGCTCACCTCTAGGCCCTACCCCATCAAAGTTTATAATCAAGGTATCTAGGAATCTAACATATCCCCCTCTATCACCTAGGTCTACATCTAGTATTTATCGGTAAGTTACCAGGGGTAAGCATGCCTAACCAAGTCTTACAATTGTATGCACATTTACATGCAATAAATATTTTCAACTCCATTATAACAATACTTTTTTTCATCGTTTCTATCCCGACACTTAGCTGTGATCCTCTCACCTTGTCATTATTTTTACCTCCAACTCTTCTTTCATTTTCTTGAATAATTTTCCACTATGGCTACACTCAGATTCTCACTCTCCATGTGTTTGTCAATGCCACATCATCTCATTGACACATTCTATCAAACACTTTGCGTGCATCCTCCAAATGTAACATACCCAACCACCGAGGGTGGTCAAGTCACACTAAAACTCCCTCTTAATTTGTTCTGTAACGTGTCGGACCCCGTTTTATGGCCTTTATACATTCTTTGGTCTTTGATTTGCGTAACCATTGACACGTGGAATCCACATATACCTACAAAATTCCACCACACAAGGGAATTCGCTCCACGCAGAACCACCAGAGCTATTGCTTAGAATCCTTACTAGCACTCTCATGACTTACTTCCAAAGATATGGTATCAAAGAATATTCCCCCTCAATTCCATTCGTTCAGAGCTAGAATGATTCAAGCAGTTTCCTTTCTCCAAATCCAGAGTATCGAGGAATATACCCTTCTCCTTATTAAACATCGTGGGCATGAATCACAATCTCCTGATAGACAATTGCGATTGATTCAAAACCTAAAGTCCTTCCACCAGGTAGGCTCCACTCAACCCCTCCACCTTTAAGTAAGTGACACTCATCTTGATATCCCTTCACCATGATCACCCTTCTAGGTCATCAGAGGATTTCTCCGAACCATTAAGGTCGCACTCCAAAAACAACCAACGCTGAGCCGACTAGGTTCGCGTTAAATCCATTCACCTAGACAACTACTGACACATGTCTCCATGTAGGCACTTCCTGCTAAATTTTATTCTTTTGAATCACTAGTGGGGTCCATAATGATCAATGGTTGGAATTTCATCCCTTCCATTCATGGATCTACGACTTGCGCTAGTCTAACTGATGCAGTCTTCCTACTCCCCCGTAGGGATGTGCGACCTCCCGGTCAATGGATCTCCAATTCTTGAGTCGAAAGACTCTCTGGAACCTTAATGTTCCCCCACCTGTATCTAAACACATGCCCCCTCGTCTTCCTGGTGTAGGTTTGTCAACAACCCACGACCTTTCCCTTCGCTCTACTGCGAAAACTCAAAGTGCCGACATTATCTCCTTTTTAGATAAAACCTCTCTTGATGTGACCTTGGGATATGACCATGTGATTGTGGGCACACCCACAAGCGATTTGGAGTCAAACTTCTTTTGAGCCCGCAATGCTCCTACAACTTCCATGTGTCCCCTTGATGGAACCATGGTTTGAATTGTGGCCCGCCCTCAATATCTTAAACTCCTCGCAATTTCTGTCCCTGCAATACTACGTGATCGTCGATCTCACGATCTTAATGATAACACCTAAATTGACAATCAGATCTGCGCCCTTCGAATCTACGGACCAAATATACTTCCTCTAAATCAATGGTCGAGATCTCTTTGCAATTCCGGACTTCGGAATTCAAAATCTCAAACCCAAGCTCCTTCCGTATGTCAATCCTACGGAACTAGCGATCTATAGATACCTGTCCTCCTAATCAACGAACCTGCCTTCACTTTGGGTGTTTGACCATTCAACATGGATCAACGATCCTGCGACCCTCTTCTTGATTGACGGTTGAGATCTCCTCTAGGTCTTTGGACTTTTGAGATCTCAAATCTCAAACTTCCTTTTCCCCAATGGATTTTACCTGGAGTCTGTAATCCACTGACACGTGTCCTCCTGATCTAATGATTGAGGATTACTTCAGGACTTTACCCGGAATGCATGGATCTACGCCACGTCCCTCTTAGATATGATGACTGAAAATCACTTTGGGAATTTACCCAGGCTTCACGGATTCATGCCACTTCTCCCTTAGATATCATGGTCCAGATCTTACTTCGAGTCTTTGGGTCTTCGCACTCCGACGATCTCAGTTCTCAACTAAAAAACCAACTTCAACTCTCCTGAAGCTTGAGATATACTGCCAAGTGTCTCCTCACAGATTGATGGCTCTCATCTCTTCGGTTATTCGGGCTTCAGATGTTTCAACGCTTCAACCTCTGCCTTCCTCTGGATATTCCAACCTATCGACTCGTACCCTTCTGGATCAACGATCTAGATTTGTTCCAGCCCTTCAACTCTCCACGCTTTGGGTGTTTCAAGTTTCAAACTTGCTTCCTCTCGGACTTCACAGGATCTGACGGTCCAGATCCTTTTTGATGATCTTACGCTATATCCTTACCCCAAACAATCTGATGGCTCAGATCTGTTTCTGTGATCGGGTGACTGAGATTATACTTCAGGTTTCCATCTCTTCGGGCTTCAGAAACTTTGAGTCTCAAACCTTAACAGGTTCTCCCTCCTGTGTGTGCAAGGCGTTAAGGTGCATGCACCTTCCACATATCAGACAACTGTTGATCCTTTGCTGCACGATCTAATGACCACTGTCGCTCTTCTCTCCTGATATTATGATATTCTTCTAACTTAGAAGATTTATCAGTCTCCAAAGGCTTCGAACCTTTACTCCTCCTACGAGTCTGACTCGGGGATCTCATCAACACTTGCGAAAAGTTTCATCCCTCTTGAGATTTGTCCTTAAAGGATTTAGAATTCCCACGTACACCTTGCATTCTCGGTATTTTGATAAATCAGATCGAAGGATTTCTTGAAAAGAAATTCTTCTCGCCCACCTGGCGTTCCTCTGCACTGGTTCTTCAAAGCTTGGTCGCTCCTCGACGCTGTGCACACCTTGCACCTGGTCTAATTTTCCCTTTTTCTCTGTATGAACTTCCCTGAGTCAATACAAGTTTCAGTCGATGCACTCCTTGCGTTCGATATGCACACCTTGCATACAAGTGTCAGAAGAGAAACAATTGAAACTCATCCAGTTTCGTCACGAACTCATACAGTCAATCTCTCGAACAATCATACATGAACGATAACGAAAATAATCACACACACAAAATATCACATTCATTCATTAATACATCAAATGAACACTGTCCAAGGATTTGGGACAATTCTGTTTGTTCTATTCATTCATGAAAACAAATTACAAAATGTTTCTTCTACTCTACTTTGCTCTATTGATCTCTCTGATCTCTATCTCATTCTCTCTACTTTATCTATTTGTTACAATACAATAATGAAAAATCTATCTATGGACTGGCTCCATGAGCTCTCTCATCATGTCTGAAATCTATCCTATGAATTAAAAGCTGTTACCTACTTTGTCCTATTAAAATAACTACCAATTATTGCCATATAGAGTCAACACTCCATATTTTCAATCTCTTACAGTCCTTCACGACTTTACAAACAAGTTGCAATTTTAAAATGCTGTTCACAAAATATCCCAACAACCAATTTATCTATGAAATAAATGTTTAATTTGAAACTCGGTCTTGCTGAGATGTCATTCGTTCGCCTCCATGCGTGCATTGTTGACTTGGAAAGCGATGCTCCTGCATCATACTCCTCTGGTTAAAATTTTTCATGGACTCGTGTCAATGAGCTCCTGCACTGTTTTTCCATGCTTCAAAATATCAGGTTCTGTAACCCAACTGGCATATTCCATTGGATGATCTATACACTTCACTAAGTATTCATGATATGTCTTCCTCCTAGTTTTCTTTCCATCCCTCTATTCAATGATTTTCTCCATCTGAGGTTTTTCTGCTGTGGGCAATTTCTCTTCCCATTGAATTTATTTCTGATCATCTAATTCTCCTTCTTCATCTCTCCTGTAAGGATACAGGTTTGAAAAATTGAATATCGACGATATCCCAACATTGTCTGGCAACTTAATTTCATAAGCGTTGGTTGCAAATTTTCTGAGAATCCTGCATGGTCATATCTTCTTCATATTCAATTTGTTATATGTTCCCTTTGGAAACCTTTCTTTTCTCGAATGAGATAAAACTTCATCTCCAACTTTGAATTGAAATTCTCTCCTCTTTTGATCAACTCTTCTCTTGTATTTCTGGTTGCTGTCCTGTAGCTACTCTCTGACTCTGTCATGGAGTTTCTTCATTTCTGTTGCAAAATCCTCTTCTCCAACACTTCTGAACTCATCTTGATTTAGATCTCTCAACTCTGTAATCCCTCTTGGCTATATACCATACACAATTTCAAATGGAATTTTCCCTGTGCCCCTGTTCACCGAATTGTTGAATGCAAATTCTTCTTGTGCCAGAATCTAATCCCATTGTTGACCTTGCTCAATGACTAAAATTCTTAAAAAGTTTATGAGAATCCTGTTTACTACTTCAGTCTGTCCATCTATCTGGGGGTGATATGATGAACTAAAGGGAAATTTTGTCCCCAACCTCTTCCATAGAATCCTCCAAAAGTGTCCTACAAATTTAGTGTCCTTGTCTGAGACTATGCTCCTTGACAATCCATGTAGTCTCACCACTTCTTTGAAAAACAAATTAGTTATGTGTGTAACATCGTTTGTCTTCTGGCATGGTATGAAATGTGCCATTTTTGAAAATATTTCCACCACAACAAATATGGAATCCCTCCCTTTTTGAGTTCTAGGCAATCCCAAAACAAAATCCATACTGATTGTATCCCATGACCTCTCTAGAATTGGTAATGGCTGATAGAAACCAGTGTTCTATTGTCTTCATTTTGCATATTGACAAATTCTGCATTTGTTCATAAAAGTTTTCACCTCTGCTCTCATGCTCGACCAATAATACGAATTACTCAACTGTGCAAATGTCTTATCGTGACCAAAATGTCCAGCTAAACCTCCGTTGTGTTTCTCCTTCAACAATTTATCTCTCATTGAGCATTTCAGAATGCATAATTGGCTTCCTTTGAACAGTAATCCATCCTGGATCAAATATTCATTCCATGGGATTTTGTCTCCCAATAAAGGATTCTTGCATGCCTCATCAGCCTCCTTAAAATCTGCGTCTTCTTTATACATCTCTTTGAGGTGTTGAAACCCTAAGGTCTCTACTTGGAATTCTTGTACAATCAAACTCCTCCTGCTTAAAGAATCTGCAACTTTGTTAGCAGTTCCAACAATGTGATTAATAACAAAAGTAAAATTTTTGCATAAATTCTACCCATTTTGCATGTTTCTGATTCAACTTTTCTCGCTTAGTAATAAATTGAAAATCTTGATTATCACTGTACAAGACAAATTCTTTGGGAATTAGATAGTGTCTCCACTTCTTCAAAGCTTGAATCACTGCATAAAATTCTTTGTCCTATGTGGAATAATTTTTCTTGGCGTCATTCAATTTCTCACTGAAATAAGCAACTGGCCTATTGTCCTAACTCGGGACTGCTCCAATAGCTAATCCACTTGCATCACATCTCACCTAAAATGTTTTTCCAAAATATTTCAAGACCATAATTGGTTGTTCTGTGATCTTCTCCTTCAACACTTTGAAACCTTTTTCAGCTTCCTCTGTCCAACTAAAGGACTTGTGTTTCTTCTTCACAATTTCCAGCATGGGTGCACATATACCACTGAAATTTCTGACAAAATTTCTATAAAATCTTGCTAAACCATGAATTTTTTTTACCTCAAATATGCTTCTTGGCGATGGCCATTCTTTGATTGCTCTCACCTTTTCCGGATCCATCTTCAATTCATTTGAAGATATCACAAAACCCAAATATATGAGTTCCTTCTTCATAAAAGAACTTTTCTTCAAATATATCAACAACTTCTCTTRCTGCAACTTTTCCATCACTGATGTCAAATGTMTTAAGATTTATCCCTTCGTCTTACTGAAGATTAGTATGTCATGTAGATATACTATGAAAAAATTTCCTATGAAGTCTTTCAACACTTCATTCATTAACCTCAAAAATGTGCTTGGTGCATTTGTCAACCCAAATGGCATGACCAACCATTCAAACAATCCTTGATTTGTCTTGAATGTTGTTTTCCATTCATCTCCCTCTCTCATGCTTATTTGATGATATCCACTTTTCAAGTCTATCTTGGAAAAATAGCTCACTCCACTCAAACAGTCCATCAAATCATCCATCCTYGGTAAAGGGAATTTGTACCTAATGGTTATCTTCTTGATGGCTCGGGAATCTGCAAACATCCTCCATCCTCCATGTTTCTTTGGACTTAACATAGTTGGTACTGCACATGGGCTTAGGCTTTCCCTGACTAAACCTTTATCCAACAACTCTTGGAATTGATTTTTGACTTCCTCATTCTCTCTAGGTGTCAACCTATAAGCTGCTTTGTTTGGTAAACTAGCTCCTGGAATAAGGTCAATATGATGGATTATACTCCTGATGGGTGGCAATGAGTGAGGTAACTCATCCACTACTGTATCAACACAGTTTTCTAACAGTTCCTGGATTTCTATAGGAAAATATTCCACATAAGTATTTGTAAGGACAACTCTAGGCTTCCTCACTACAACAAACTGCATTTCCTTTTCCTTCTTGATTTATTTCAAGAGTTCCTTCCCACTCATGAGAAGTATACTTGAACTAGATTCCCTCTTTTGCTCTTTGTCTTTGATTGGTAACAACATATGCATCCTACCATTATTTTCTAGGGTATAAGTATTCTTTCTCCCATCATGAATACATTTTCTGTCAAAATTCCATGGTCTCCCCAATAAAATATGACAGACATCCATAGGAATTACATAACAAAATATTTCATCCCTATAACCTCCTATTTTAAATTCAACTTAGCACTGTTGAATTACCATTACTTGATGTCCTTTCTGAAACCATGATACCTTGTATGGGTTTGGATGTGCAATTGTCTTAAGCTCCAGCTTCTCCACCATCTCCGTGGATACTAGATTGTCAATACTCCCATTGTCTATGATCACCTTGGAAACTCTGTCTTTCGACTTGCAATCATTTCTGAACAGACTCATTCACTGAACTAGTTCCTCTACATCCTTCTCATGTTTAAGAAGAGTCTTTCTCATCATGAGGTTCCTTCCTCCTTCTACCGCTTCTGCTTCCACATTCTTCTGTGCTTCGACAATGTGTGCTTCACCTCCTCCTTCATTCTTTCTTTGAGGATATTCCCAAGACTTGTGCCCTTGATTTCCACAGGTATAGCATATAACTATGCCTCGTCTGGCTCTTCCTCTTCCTATTCCTCTGGAAAAAGAGCTTCTTCCTCCATGATGTCCTTCTTTAAACTTCCACCTTTCTCATGGTGACTATGCTATTTGTCAGCTTCATACTTCAGCTTCTGGAACTTCTCTCTGGTAGTTCCCTTACCTCTACTTGAGTTTCCTCCTCTGCTTCGTTGGCTTTGCTTCCTAACCAATTTTTCTTTAGCTTTCAAGTATGCTTGATAATCATCCTCGACTGTACTAACCGACATCATGCTAATCTCCTCTTGGATTTCGTATCTCATCCCATTGATATATCTGGCTGTCTTTTCATCTTCATTTTTGTTTTGTCCAACCCTGATGTTCAGTTTGTAAAATTCTTCAGTGTACTCCTTCACTGATAAACCTTTCTGTCTTAGGTTCTGCAATCTTTTGTAAATATTAATTTGGTAATCCTTCAGGATAAATTTGGCTTTCAGATTAGCTACTATCCTATCTCAGTTTTTAATTTTTTGCTTACCATTTCTCTTGTGTTCGACTTGTAGTTCATCCCACCATAACAATGCATGACCTTTCAGTCTTGTCACTACATTCTTCACCATCTTGTCTTCTTCGATATCTTCATAATCAAATTATTTTTCCATAGCACGTACCCAATCTAACAATTCTTCAACTTCTAAATTTCCTTCATACATCGATACCTCTATTCTCTCTCTGGCTCCTATTTTTGAAATAAGTTTTATTAAGCGATTTTGTGCAACATCCTATGCTACATTTTCTTCTACCTCTTCTTCTTCACTCTCAGCTTCAACGATATCTACGGCGTCTGGTTCTCTTCTCTGCGCTGTTTCCATGGAATCTAATCTCATTCAGAGTCGCCTCATTTCTTCTTCCATTTATGCATTCTCTCTACGCCTTCTAGGTGGCATGATTTCACTGCATCACCTACAAACAAAAATTAAATTTTTGATACAACAAATGATATCAACTTACCTCCTTTCTCCTTTTGTCTGATGTCTACAAACAAACTCAAAACTAGCTCTGATACCACTTGATGCAACCCCCCTACTCCCATGTAGGGCTGCGCGACCTCCCAGTCAATGGATCTATGATTCTTGTGTCGAAAGACTCTCTGGAACTTTAATGGTACCCCCCTGTATCTAAACATAGGCCCCTTTGGCTTCCTAGTGTAGGTATGAAAACAACCCACAACCTTTCACTTTGCTCTGCTGTGAAAACTCAGAGTGCCGACGTTAGATCCTTTTCAGATAAACCCTCTCTTGATGTGACCTTGGGATATAACCACGCTATTGCGGGCATACCCACAAGCGGTTTGGAGTCAAACTTATTTTGAGCCCACAATGATCCTACAATTTCCACGTGTCCCCTTTACAGAAACACAGTTTGAATTGTGGCCCACCCTCAATATCTTAAAATCCTTGCAATTTCTATCCTCGCAATACTACGGGATCATTGATATCACGATCTTGACGATAACGCCTAAATCGATGATCGAATCTGTGCCCTTCAAATCTATGGACCAGATATGCTTCCTCTAAATCAACGATCGAGATCTCTTCGCAATTTCGGACTTCGGGAATTCTAAATCTCAAACCCAAGTTCCTTCCATATGTCAATCCTCCAGAACTAGTGATCTATGGACACCTATCCTCCCAATCAACGACCTTGCCTTCACTTCGGATGTTTGACCGTTCAAGTTGGATCAACGGTCCTGCGACCCTCTTCTCGATTGATGATCGAGATCTCCTCCGGGTCTTCAGACTTCTGAGATCTCAAATCTCAAACTTCCTTTTCCCTAATGGCTTTTACCCGGAGTCTATAATCCACTAACGTGTGTCCTCTTGATCTAATGATAAAGGATTACTTTGGGACTTTACTCAGAATTCATGGATCTACGCCACATCCCTCTTAGATTCAGCAGCTACAAATCACTTCGGGACTTTACCCAGAGTTCATGGATTCACGCCACGTCTCCCTTAGATATCACGGTCCAGATCTTACTTCAGGTCTTCGCACTCCAATGATTTCAGTTCTCAACTAAAAAACCCACTTCAACTCTCTCGTAGCTCAAGATCTGTTGCCAAGTGTCTCCTCATAGATCAACGACTCTTGTCTCTTCATGTATTCATGCTTCATATGTTTCAACGCTTCAACCTCCACCTTCCTTTGGATCTTCCGACCTATCGACATGTATCCTCTTGGATCAATGATCCATATTTTCTACGATCCTTCAACTCTCCACGCTTCGGGTGTTTCAAGTTTCAAACTTGCTTCCTCCCAAACTTCATAGTATCTGATGGTCCATATCATTTCTGATGATCCGACGCTTGATCCTTGCCTCAAATAATTTGATGGCTCAGATCTGTTTCTGTGATTGGGCAACTGAGATTCTACTTCAGGTTTCCAACTCTTCGGGCTTCAGAAACTTCGAGTCTCAAACCTTAATAGGTTCTCCCTCTTGTGCGTGCAAGGCGTTAACGCGTGTGCACCTCCCATAGATTAGATGGCTGTTGATCCTTTGCTGCACGATCTAACGACCACTGTCACTCTTCTCTCCTGAGCTTCTGATCTTCTTCCTACTTAGAAGATTTATCAGTCTTGAAAGGGTTCGAACCTTTACTCCTCCTACGAGTCCGAATCATGGATCTCGTCAACAATTGTGAAAAGTGTCATCCCTCCTGAGCTTTGTCCTTAAAGGATTTCAACTTCCCATGCACACCTTTTGTTCTTAGGATTTCGATAACTCAGATTGAATAATTTTTTGAAAATAAATTCTTCTCGCCCACCTGGAGTTCCTCTGCACTAGTTCTTCGAAGCTTGGTCTCTCCTCAATGCTGTGAACACCTTTCACCTGGTCTAATTTTCCCTTGTTATCTCTTTGAACTTCCCTAATTCAATCCGAGATTCAGTCAACGCACTCCTTGCGTTCGAGATGCACACCTTGCATACAAGTGTCAGAAGAGAAACAATTGAAACTCATCCAGTTTTGTCACGAAATCACACATTCAATCTCTTGAACAATCATACATGAACGAAAACAAAAATAATCACACACACAAAATATCACATTCATTCATCAATACATCAAATGAACATAGTCCAAGGATTTGGGACAATTCTGTCTGTTCTATTCATTCATGAAAACAAATTACAAAATGTTTCTTCTACTCTACTGATCTCTTTGATGTCTATCTCATTCTCTCTCCTCTGTCTATATGTTACAATACAATAATGAAAAGACTATCTAAGGACTGGATCCACGAGCTCTCTCGTCCTCTCTGGAATATATCCTATCAATTCAAAGCTGTTACCTACTTTTTACTATTAAAATAACTACCAGTTATTGCTAGATAGAGTCAACACTCCATATCTGCAATCTCTTACAATCCTTCGTGACTTTACAAACAAGTTACAATTTTAAAATGTTGTTTACAAAATATCCCAAGTATCGATTTATCTCTGAAATAAATGTTTGATTTGAAACTCAGTCCTGCTGAGATGTCATTCGTTCGCCTCCATGCGTGCATTGTTGACTTGGAAGGTGATTCTCCTGCATCACTAACTTTGGGATCTTTTCATCGTGGTCATTCTCACGACACATGAGATTTCCTCCCGAAAGTCTCATTTTGATAGGTTTGTTTCGGGGCCCTTCCCACGACGCTTGAGGAATTTCTCCGACGCAATGACTCTAAGTAACCATGGATCAACGGTCACAATCTATTCAGGTCAACAATGGTGGTTCCTTTCCGACCAAGACAAGGTTTACAGAGTCCTAACTGTCCGTTCAAAGGACTTGGCCATTTTTTCGAGTTCTGCAAGACTTCGGCTGTAACGTCTCTGACCATCCATGTCAGGCCATGCTACGCCAGAGAAATCTCACGTTCTCTCTGGGGAAAATACTGTAACATACCAAGTATCCAACTGAGCTATGCCACATAAAATTTTCAAACTACATGCAATTAAAATATATACCCACATAACTCTTGAGGAAGAATTATATAAAAAATGTAAAAATACAAATACATCTRTAAATACACAGATTCACACTGAAATAAAAATAAACATATACATGCAACATATGCTGGAAATACCCATAAAAATAAACACGTATATAACAATTAAGCATGCAAATTTATCACGCAATTGACACTTATCTTGGTAAGAATGTCACCAACTGCGTGCATACCTTCCATGAACCTCCCAACCTTAGACCACACTGTTCATCACTCTCAACAATGAGTCACTCCCAAGCTGGGACTAAAATTGACTTGAGTAAAGGGATTCCTAACCAGGCTAAAGGCTCATAGACAACAGTAAAGACTCTGTCTCAGGTGCCAACTCAAACTAACAACCTACAGTCCCTCATTCCCCACATGCCTGTCCCACCCAGGAAGTGTGCCCCTTCTTTGATCAACAGTCATTTGGATTCCCCACTTCCTTTCTGGGCTTCATTAACAGGCTAGACATGAAGTCTCAGAGAACTGTGGCTACAGTTTAGCACCCTTAGGAAATCAATTCCCAACAATTCTCTCACCCACATAATTTCTCATGGGCTTGACAACCCGCCTCTTCAATATCCCATGGGCCTGACAACCCACTTCTTCAGTCTAACTCCCAATCTAACTAGATACACCAACAAAAAATGGCTATGGATACAAGTTCAGGTACAGTCATGAAGATACAAAAGGTAACTCAATGGGTGTGTGCATGCTCATGGATGATTGATTGGATGACTGAATGATGGAAGGAATGATGGAAAGAATGGTGGAAAAGATGGGAAAATGAAATAAGTCCCAACAATATGTATGCATGTCCCCAACTTGACACTTGTCATGTTGGGAGCTACTTTGGCCCACTTGTCCCCAACTTTGGAACTTAGGATAAAATAATTATCCATACTTTATGATTTAAGAAATATTAATATAATATTTCTTTTTGGCTTAAGCTCCCTAGATTAGCACTTTTCCTTAACTTTTAGGCCTCTACCTGTCCCTAAGCAGTGGAGTTTAGTCCCCCATATCTTTTATCATGGCCGGTCTATGCACAATGATGTCTTTTATATTAATTATGAGATATATACAAAAGTAGGTGCATTGGACTTTAACATCTAGGCTCTCCGGCCTAATCAAAACATAAGCATCCTAGCTTATAATAACTGGCTCACTAGCCTATAAAACACAACATATATACAAAAGGATCCCTCGCCTCAATATCGTGCACACTCAAGTTGCTTCACGCGGTATCTAGGAATGTGCACACTTCATCATTTTACTGCGCAATAAAAGTGCGCACTATGCCATGAAATGTGCATACAAAAATGATATCAAACAACTCACCAACTTAAGTACATTTTCATCTACATTACATTTGGGCGCGACCTAGGGATATTACATCAACTTCTGACCTTCAAGGACTCAATACGATCTTGAAGTCTCTACATAGTGTCACACTTAGGATTTAGGCCTCGCATGGGTTGCAGGATCATCATGCCAGAAACATATCCAATATTCGAATAAGTAGTAGGTTGCATTCATTCATTTTTATGGTTAAACCAAGAATTAATGTTTCTCATCATGCCATTGATCTTACTGCATTCGGGACATAGATTAAGTATATGAGCAATATCTTGGATTCAAACATTCATATATATGTATATTCTCATACAATTGTTCTATCCTTAAGCATTCACATAAGTTAATCACATAAGACAATCAAAGTTAGTTCAATAAAGATGAATCACTTATCTGATAAAGGAATGATCCAATCCAACTAATTGAGAGAGGACACCTTTCCTCCCAACCTTATCCTTTGTTGTAGAGTCACTTCCTACAACATTCCACT
>SNQJ01S0037308.1:4930-58978 GCA_010110895.2 Picea sitchensis
CTCATTCTTCAGGCTCATAACTTGTCCAATGTTTCTGACTGAGAAGAGATTTGTTAGGGAATCATACATCTTCTTCAATGAGTCAAGATGGGAGATGTAGGGTATCAAGTGGTCTTTTATGGAATCCACTATGATACTCATGGCATTGATGTCAACATCTTTGAACTTCCCCGTAGCTGCAATGTTCTATGGTTCCTTCTCTTCTTCTTCTTTAAACTATGGCTTCGCGATCTTTCCTTTCAAAATATCCAACACTTTATTCTTAGAAAGGATGAGGTCAATCCTTGTCTTCCATGCTCTGAAGTTAGAGGCTCCATCTATCTTGTTCTCAGACTTCATAGAGTTCGTCATGGCTTGCTTGACTTGGTCAAACCCTAGATTTGACCAGAAATCCAAACTTCACGTCTTGGCCTTCTGAGAGTACCAGGAGATGCGTTGGGCTAGGGCGAATTGATCTATCTGGATATTAGGTCAATCTCATCACTTAAGGTGCCTCAATAAGAGGTTTAGGGTTTCTGCAACTGCTTCTGCTAGTAACCCTAGCTGTAGTGCTTTTCGAAACTGCTCCTGCTAGTAACCCTAGCGGCAGTTCCTCAACGAGCTCAATGTCTAGCGGCTATATTTCCTTCCAGTGTTTTAGGCTGACTGAAGGGGTGTGGGCCCATAACTTGTTAGAATATAGAATATGGTGTGCGCATTTTACCATTGACGATACCTTCGTCACCCAACCATAGACCGAAGCCTCCCTCCGAGCACCTTAACCTTGACTGAGAATTCCTCCGGAAGAAAACCCTAGGCTAGATAGCCAAACAAAGGGTAGCGCACCTCTCTCAAAGGATAGTGCAACATAAAAGACTGATCAGATAGTCCCAAACCCTAGCCAAGAGAAATTCAAGCCAATACTGAAAACTTGTTGCTATTGCAGCTGCACCAGCAGCTCTCCTCCAAACATGCGCACAAGACTGCAACTAAAATGCGCACCAAACTAGGAATTGCAATTCTGAGATGATACAAATGAGAACTGGCACCCTGTATTTGTAATGGTTCTGCCAGTTTTGTTGGGGCCGACTTCTCCTTCTGGATAAGTGTCTGTTCAGTATATTATTATTATTTCTGGCCAATTTCTTCTCTTGGAGGCTAATAACCTAATATAAATTATCTTCTTGAGCCGACAAGGCTTCTAGGGTTATTAGCGAACTCATTAGGGTTTCTCTTGCTTCCCGGAGTCTTCTATTCTCATCAGGTTCACACGTGGAGGTAAATACCTCCCGCAGCTACCATAATATTAACATTATTTACATCATTTTATTTCCAAAGTCAATTGAAAACTATGTACAATGTTTTCATTGAAAATACAAAATTACCAACTTCAATAATCTTAGAACATAAAAACAATTTTCTTCCATAAAAGCTCAAGTTGCACAACCATAAAGAAAACTTGAGTGCTTCCTTGACATATATATATATTCCTAAAACAAACATGCTGACTAAATTTAAGGTCAGTAGCCACCCGATTAAAAAAAGCATCATCTGCACAAATATTCCCGAAACAAAATAGATGCAGAAATCTGTAAATACCTAAATACGATTCCAATATTCATTTTTGTATCAATCCTTTGAAAAGGATACAATAGTACAATCTCAGAACCTTACCCTAAGTACATTTTTTCGTGTTTTAGTGCACACGAGGACATTAGCTTCTCGATTTCACAGTGTTCTTATTCCGTCGTGGGAAACACCAGGGTAGACAGTGGTTCATGTCTTCTATTGAATTTAGGCATGGATATGGTTGGTGCTGCTGATTAGGATAATCCCAACTTGCTCCTCCTAAGACCGGATTAAGCTCTCTCAAATTTACATTTAGCTCCTCATCTTTAGTGAAGTGGGCAAAGGCAAGAACACATAATATAATTCAATCAAGCTGAAAATTGATATTTCCAAATGCCCGCAAAACGATTGCAGTCGCCTCCTTTTTATAGAGGTCTTCAGAAGGCTCTTGAGAGTCCAGAGAGTTCTTGGAGTGAGAAATGTCTAGAAGCGTCAATGTCTAGAAGCATCAGTGGATTGTCAGTGGAGGAATAATATTGAAGTCGGTGGAAGTTATGGTGGTTGGTAGAAATTAATTCTTCCAACAATCCCCCCTAATTTATACTACTAATTAAATCAATATTTACAATGCCCAATGCTTCTCTCAAATACTCAAATTGGTCTTGTGCTAAAGCCTTTGTAAATATGTGTGCAAGTTTCTCCTTTGATCTGCAATGTTGTAGGATAAGTTCTCCATTGTTGACAAGTTATCGAATGAAGTGATATCTATTGTCAATATGCTTTGTCCTCTTGTGAAAAATATGATTCTTTGATAGTGCAATGGTGGACTTGTTGTCACAATAGATTGTAGTAGGCTCCTCTTGATTATGCATTAGATCATTCAATATTCTTCGCATCCAAACTGCTTGACATGCTGTTGTTGTACCTGCTACATACTCTGCTTATGCTAATGAGATTGTCACTATTGGTTGTTTCGTTGATGCCCATGCCACAACTCATGTTCCAAGATGAAATGAATATCCATATGTGCTCTTTCTTTCATCAATACCCCTTGCAAAATCACTATCTTTGTATCCAACCAGCTGCAAATTATTTGAAGTAGAATACCGTATGCCATGATTCACAGTTCCTGCAATGTATCTTAATAAACTTTTTCTTGCTTTCCAATGTGAATTCTTTGGTGTGTCCATGAATCTAGAAATTAATTGACTCCATACATTATATCTGGCCTAGTCGCTATGAGATACATTAAACTTCCAACCAATTTTCTGAATATGGTTGAATCAAAATCCATCTCATTTTGTTCTCTACTTAGTTTTGTGCCAATTGCCACAGGTGTAGAGACTAGACTGAAATTCATCATTCTAAACCTTTTTAAAACATCTTTTGCATATTTACTTTGACAAATGAAAATGCCCTTATCATTCTGTGTGACTTCAATGCCAAGAAAATATTTCATTAACCCCAAGTCTGTCATCTCAAATTCCTTCTTCAATGTTGACTTAAACATATCAATAGAGAGATTACCTGTATAGATCAAATCATCAACATATAGGCAATCAATCAATATATGACCTTGTTCATTGACTTTGGTGTATAATGTAGGCTCACTAGTGCTTCTTATGAATTCATTTTTTATCATGTATGAATCTATCCTACTATACCAAGCTTGTGGTGCTTGCTTCAATCCATAAAGTGCCTTATTCAACCTATAAACCTTATCTTCTTGTCCTTTTACTTCATATCCCGGTGGTTGTTGCACATAGACTTCTTCTTCTAAATATCCATTCAAGAAGGCTGATTTGACATCCATTTGATAAACTTTCCAATTGTGTTGAGCTGCAATAGCTAGTACCATTCTAATTGTGTTAAGTCTTGCTACGGGTGAAAATGTTTCATTGTAATCAAATCCATATTCTTGTGCAAATCCTTTAGCTACTAATCTTGCCTTATATTTTTCAACTTCTCCATTTGCCTTATATTTAGTTTTATACACCCATTTCACACCTATGCATTATTTCTCCTTAGGTAAATCAACTAGATCCCATGTATCATTTTTCTTAACAGATTCCATTTCTTCATTCATTGCATTAATACAATGTTCTTCCTTAATTGCATCCTCAAAGTATATAGGATCTTGAGTAAATAGAGCAAAATTAGATTGCAAATCTATCCTATCTCCTTGATCATGTATTTCTTGCAAGCTTCTAGTCTTTTTGCCCCTTAATCTTGGTCTTAATGATTCAAGTGTAGGATTTGAGTCATAACTTACTTGTGGACTTGATGTTTCTCCTTGCTTAACTTGCCTTTGTGAGTTTTCTTCTTGAGGAATTCTTGATGGTATTCTTCCTTTCTCATTTGATTGTTCTCTTTGAGCTTTTTCTCTTTGTTCTTCATATAATATTGTTGTACCTGTAATTGTCTTGTCTATATTGCCATCCCATGATTCTTCCTCTTTGAATACACCATCTCTACTTACAATGACTTTCTTGCTTATAGGATTAAACAACTTATATGCCTTAGATTGTTCATCATAACCAACAAAAATGCATTTTTCACTTTTATCATCCAATTTACTCCTTGTTTGTTTAGGCACATGTGCATATGCAATGCAACCAAATACTTTAAAATGAGAAACACTATGATGATTACCACTCCATGCTTGTTGAAGAATCATGTCCCTCACAATATTTGTTGGACTCATGTTCAATATATAAATTTCACAAGCTACTACTTCAACCCAATATTCATTAAATAGATTCTTGCCTTTCAACATGCTTCTTGCCATCTCCATTATTGTACAATTCTTCCGTTCTGCAACACCATTCTGTTGAGGTGTATAGCTTGTAGTGAAATAATTCTTTATTCCATGATAACTGAAATACTCCAAAAACTCATTTGACTTGTATTCTTCTCCTCTATCTGATCTCAATATCTTAATGGATAGACCACTTTGTTTCTCAACCAATGCCTTAAATTCCTTAAACTTGTCAAATGTTTTAGATTTGTGCTTGAGGAAATAAACCCATATTTTTCTACTATGATGATCAATGAATGTTAGAAAGTATATGATCCCCCCTAATGATGGTGTTTTCATTGGACCACATAAATTTGTATGCACAATTTCTAAAGGTGCCCAAGCTCTATATGACATTTCTTTTGGAAAGCTTTTCCTATGTTCCTTGCCCAAAATACAACTTTCACATGAACTTATTGGTGCTTGAATAGGTGGTAAACCTCTTTCCATTTCATTTCTTTGAAACAAACACAATCCTTTAAAGTTTAGATGGCCATACCTCAAGTGCCATATACATGCTTGATATTGACTTGATGCCTTGAAACTTGCTCCAATCTTCTCCATCATTTCACTTTTCATGTGAAGTGGAAACATTCAGTTACTTGTCATTTTAATATTTGCAATCACCATTTTACTAGGAGGGATATCAAGTATAGTGCATACATTATTCTCAAAAGCAACTCTATAACCCTTTTGAGTAAGTTGTCCCACACTTATGAGATTATGCTTCAAACTAGGAACAAAATAAACATCAGGAATAGTTTTCTTTCTAGTCTTTGTTATTACATTAATTGCACCTTTCCCATGACTTATACAATATTATCATTACCCAATTTAATTTTTTCTTTAACTGATGTATCCAAATCCTCAAACAACCCTTTATTTCCAGTCATATGGTTATTACAACCACTATCAAGAAACCAAATGTTACTTGCATTTTCTCGAGCTACATCACATGTAATAAACAATGTCTTAGAACTACTCTCAGAGAAATTTGCATTCCGCTTTCTCATATTTTCTTGTTTCTTTTGGCATTCATTTGCAAAGTGACCATACTTATTTGTAATGTCCCTTTCCAAATAGGAGTTCCAGAGAGGAGGCTTAATGGTCTAAACTACCCCGTTAGACTATAGCCAGGGCCAGAAAAGGGGTAAACAAGGTTACTAGAGGTCACTCCAATCACAGGTGTTATATTCAGAAAGTGACATTGAGCTAAAAAGGGTCAAAAACGCTTTTAAGTCATTATGAGCTAAAAATAGAAGTCAACAGTGAATTAGGGTTTCAACAGTGATTTAGGGTTTTGGAAGTCAACAATGAATTAGGGTTTCAACAATGATTTAGGGTTTTTGAAAGTCAACAGTGAATTAGGGTTTCAACAATGATTTAGGGTTTTAGAAAGCTATAAAGGAAGGGCCAACGACCTAATTCATCATTATGCAGATTATGACTTGTCATTGAGGAGAGAGGTGCATCTCAGGAGAGATAGTTCAGTGGATTCCAAGAGGAAGACACCGGTTGGCTGATTTCGGTGTTGAGAGACACACCCTAGTCATCGGGAAGATCATTCAGGTCTTCCATCATTCTTCAACAACAGTTACATAGTGTTCAACAGCAAGGGCGCATTCATCCAGAGTGAGGGTGCAACTTCTGAGAGGGTTTTTGGTCGACTTACCCCATCCAAGGGGAATTCTGAGATTTCCCTCCGACCCATTTGAGAGGAAGGAAAGACACATCTTTTTTCTGGTTCCTCATCATACTCCGATGGAGGAATCAACTGGGACGCATTTTCCAGAATTGGACATGCGACATTTTTGGCAGGCACATTTGGGGTTCCAGAGCGAGCATCCGACCAGATTCAGGGAAACCCTTCCAACCCATTTCCCAGTAGACCAAGGCGGTCATTTTGAGACATGTCTTGCCCAATTCCGATGGTGGAATCACTAGGACACATTTTGCCAGAAGAAGAGGGGTGCATTCCCCCAGGGGTATCCATCCGGGGTCTAGACTCAAGAACAGAGGGGTCCGACAGATACCAGTACTGAGGACTAGAGAAGGGTGCATAATTTGGGACAGTTTCCAGGCCATTCCAAGAAGTATAGGTCCCAGGGCGTACTTTCCAGACTTCCAACAGTTACCGTCAGAGATGCCATATTCCCAACACACCCATTGATTCTGCAACACTCACATATTATGGGTATTATATTTTAGTTGCTTATTTGTATTCCAACTAAGATCCTTTTGTCTTATAATCTAGTCGAGTGTTGTTATTTTATTTAGTCGCATTCGACCTATTGTAATCCACAGAGATATCATAATACAAACTTTGCAGTCCTTTGTCGCATTTATTATTTGTATGATCATTTATATGTTGTAAACAATAAATCCTACATACACATTAACAAAATTTCCTAGACTAGCCAAGTCAGGAACATTACAGTGGTATCCGAGATTTAGTCCTTCCAACATGTGACTAAAGACAATGAGTGCAGCAGAAGAACCAAAGGGCCGTGAACATGAAGGTGATGAATATGTCACTTACAACAGACATAAGAAAATAAGACATAGGCCTAACTTTCTCCCTTTTCCTCCTAGCTCAGAGGAAGAGGAAGAGGCACACATAGAAGCAGAGAGAAGGGAAGAGAAGATGCTAGGAGACAAATATGAGCGACCAGAGGGCAGCGGCAAGGCCCCCGTAGATCCAGAGACAACTTTCATGCAGGTTATCAACGATATGTTAGCTAGTCAATGGACCATGCCTCAGTCCTTGGCACAGGTGGTTGATAGATTGGCTAGAGTGGGCATCCCATACACACAAGTCCTTCATGCAACACATGGGAACTCAGGAGTAGGCAATAGACCCCAGTCACCCTCTTGCACATACACCTCTGGGAGTAGGATTCCCAGACCCTTGTTTCCCAGTTTCTAGAAGGAACCCTCGGTAGAAGCACCGCCACCAATAGCACAGAGGCCACCCACTCATGCAGAGAAAATTGCAGAGTATAGGAGGGAGTATGCAGCATTGGGTCGTGACTTCCATCAGGACATGACCCTAGTTGAGTATTGTGGACTCAGAATCAGGAACCGTCCCAGAGAGCTATAGAAAGGAGGACTGCAACAACAACAGGGGCATAACATGGATTTCATCCAAAAAGTTGGTAAACTCACCATACCTTCTTTCGATAGATCGTCCAAATGCACTGCCATAGCTTGGGTACATAAGCTAGACACATACTACAAGCTCAACCAGATGACCGAGACATAGGCCATCATTTTCGCGACCTTACCCTTGGAGGGTGAGGCACACGAGTGGTTGTATCATGGATTGGTGACATTGGGTCACAATCGCATCACTTCCTATAGGAAGTTCACAGAGAGGCTCATGGACAGGTTTGATAGGAGGGATCCCGAGATCCACTTCAAGGATCTAGCCCAGTTGAGACAAATTGGCACAACAGAGGCGTTCATAATGGAGTTTCAACGAGTATCCATGGCAGTGACAGATATATCAGAGGCCAGGGTGATCATGTTATTCACAAAGGGACTCACCGAGCCTTTGAGATGATGGGTGAAGGAATACAGGCCTCCCACCTTGCAGGATGCCATCCTTCGCACTCGATATTTGGCAGACTTAGTGCCAAAGACTAAAACAATTTCCAAACCCTTCGTACCCTAGAAGGATCGAGACAAGAAGCCATTTTAGAGAGAATGGAAGGGCAAGGAGAATTTGGATGATGAGATTAGGCGAGAGCTTATGAGGAAGAAGCTTTGCTTCAACTGCATAGACCCTTGGGTCCCAGGTCACCGATGCATGGGAATGGGAGAGATTCATTATATTGAGGGGGCAACAGACAATGTGGACAGTGAGGAGGAGGAGCAGGATAGTGGATCCACTAGCTCAGAGGAGGAGTCAGCACAGGCAGAGGAGCAACCTCCCCGTAGACCTCCGACACTGGCAGGATCCCATCCTCCAGTAGTCCCACAGCTTGAGTAGGCTAACAGTAGGAAACCAACAAAGGGAGGAGTCATAATGACCCTTTTTGGTTTTCCTAGGTATGATACCCGTCGGATCAGAGGGACTATTCATAGGCAACGGGAAATCACCCTGATAGATGGTAGGGCCACCCACAACTTCATTGACACTTCACTAGTATTGAGACAGACACTTCAGACATAGGAGTTTGAGGGGTTTGACGTTGCAATAGTAGATGGCCACACAGTGGAGTGTCTAGACAGAGTTCTAGACTTGGAGGTAAAGTTAGCCAACTATACAGTGAGACATACATTTTATGTGGTTGACCTATCTGACACAGATGTGGTGTTGGGAGTCCAGTGGATGATTACCTTGGGAAAAATCATCACCAATTACCAAACCTTGGAGATGGGATTCAGAGACCATGACGAGAAGAAGGTTGTTCTAAGAGGTATGTCGACACGAGCACCTAGGACAGTTTTAGCCAAGAGAATGGAGAGGATATTCAGACATGGGGAAGTAGCATATGCCGCCGAGTGTTTGATCACTACGTGAAAGGATTCAGAGGGTCAACAATAGTATCATACAGAGATCAAGAATTTGTTGGGACGACATCAATAGGTTTTTGAGTCGATTCCACCAAGGAGACCACCTGACATGGGGTTTGAGCACACCATTGAGTTGGAAGAGGGGGAGAAACCAATGATCACCTCCCCTATCGTCATCCTAGGAGGTTCAAGGATGAGATAGAGAAGCCAATCAAGGAATTTCTAGCGATGGGACACATCAGATTGAGCAACAACCCATTTGCTTCTTCAGATGTCCTAGTTCTAAAGAAGGATGGCACCATGAGGATGTGCATTGATTATCGAGCCTTGAACAAGAAAACCATCAAGAACCGATATCCTATCCCACACATTGATGAGTTGTTGGATGAACTGCATGGGGCAGTTTTCTTCTCAAAGATTGTTCTACGCTCTGGGTATCACTGGATCAGTATCCGAGAGCAGGACATAGAGAAGACGACATTTCGATGTCACTTTGGACATTTCGAGTTCCTGGTTATGCCATTTGGGCTAAACAGTGAACCCGCCACGTTCCAGTCTTACATGAACTACATATTCAGGGATCAGTTGAGGAAATCAATCTTGTTTTTCTTCGACGACATCTTGGTCTACAACAAGACATGGCAGGAGCATATGAGGCACTTGGATGAGGTATTGAGCATCATGAAGACACAATCATTATATGCCAAAGAGTCCAAGTGTGAGTTCAATATGACAAAGATACTTTACTTAGGACATATCATCAATTCACAGGGGGTACAAGTGCACCAGGAAAATATTAGGGCCATTCTGGACTGGCCAACGCCCAAGAACGTAATATTAGGGCCATTCTGGAGGAGTTTCTTCAGGCTATGTAGCTATTACAAGCGGTTTGTCCTGGGTTTTTCTCATCTTGGAGCACCACTGACGGATCTTACCAAGCATGGGGCTTTCATCTGGACTGAGGAATCACAGAAAACCTTTGATAACATGAAGGATTTCATGAGCACTTGTCCAGTATTGGCATTACCAGATTTCACCTTACCATTTGTACTAGAGTGTGACACATCCAGCGAGGGTATCGGGGCAGTTTTGATGCAAGGAGAACACCCCATTGTATATGAGAGTAGGAAGCTCAGTCAGCCCGAGAGGTTGTACTCTATTTATGACAAGGAGATGTTGGAAATCATGCATGCCTTGACCAAATTCAGACAATATTTGGTGGGCAGCAAATTCCTGGTCAAGATGGATCACAACAACTTGAAGTATTTCCTTGAGCATAAGGACCTCAGTGAGCACCAAAATAAATGGGTGATGAAGGTACAAGCATTCGACTTCGACATAGAGTATGTCAAGGGGAAGAAGAACATTGTGGCTGATGCACTATCGAGGAGACCTGCGGCCTATTCTTTGATGGATATTTCAGCAGATTGGAAATCCCACTTATTAGTGGAATATTCCAAGAACAAGTTCCCTTGTGAGGTGATGGATGGATAGATATAGGATGAGAGGTATAGGGTCATTGACGATGTCATATTATACAAGGATAGAGTCTACTTGGTGTCAGATTTGGGGCTCAAGAAGAAGATCCTCACATTAGTTCATGATTCACCACTAGCAGGCCATCAGGGGTTCTTCAAAACTTACAGACAGATCAGGGAGAGGTTCTCATGGAAGGGCCTTAAGCATGACGTTATGAGACACGTCAGTGAGTGTGTCACTTGCCAACAGAACAAGTCAGAGCATGCTCTTCCAGCAGAGCTACTTCAGCCACTCCCCATTCTAGAGCAGAAATGGGAGAGTATATTGATGGACTTCATCACAGGCCTACCCAAGGTCCAGGGTAAGGACTGTATCTATGAAGTGGTCGACAGATTGACCAAGTTTGTTCACTTCTATTCCATACTGACAGAGTACAATGCAGTTCAGGTAGCCAAGCTATTCTTCAGGGAGGTCTTTAGACTTCATGGGTTGTCGAGGAACATCGTCAGTGACAGGGACAGTCGGTTCATGGGGACATTCTAGAGAGAGTTATTTTGGTTGGTGGGAACATAGCTGACACCCAGCACCAACTATCACCCTCAGACAGATGGGCAGATTGATATTGTCAACAAGTGGGTTGAAGGATATTTGAGGAACTACGTAGGTGGACAACAGAGAACATGGGTTAAGTGGCTACATCTAGGGAAGCATTTCTACAACACCACTTTCAACATGTCCATTGGTATGACACCCTTCTGAGCATTATACATATATGATTCTCCCACTTTGGTAGACTTGGTTTTCAGGGAGAGCAGAGCTCCCAAGACCAATGATTGGATCATAGAGAGTCAGGATATTCTCAAGTTGCTGAAAGAGAACCTGCAGACGGCACAAAACTGACAGAAGATGAGTGCGAACAGGCATAGAATAGAGCACGTCAGTGAGTGTGTCACTTGCCAATAGAACAAGTCAAAGCATGCTCTTCCAACATAGCTACTTCAGCCACTCCCCATTCTAGAGCAGAAATGGGAGAGTATATTGATGGACTTCATCACAGGCCTACCCAAGGTCCAGGGTAAGGACTGTATCTATGAAGTGGTCGACAGATTGACCAAGTTTGTTCACTTCTGTGCCATACTGACAGAGTACAATGCAGTTCAGGTAGCCAAGCTATTCTTCAGGGAGGTCTTTAGACTTCATGGGTTATCGAGGAGCATCGTCAGTGACAGGGACAGTCGGTTCATGGGGACATTCTAGAGAGAGTTATTTCGGTCGATGGGAACAGAGTTGACACCCAGCACCAGCTATCACCCTCAGACAGATGGATAGATTGATATTGTCAACAAGTGGGTTGAAGGATATTTGAGGAACTACGTAGGTGGACAACAGAGAACATGGGTTAAGTGGCTACATCTAGGGGAGAATTTCTACAACACCACTTTCAACATGTCCATTGGTATGACACCCTTCTGAGCATTATACATATATGATTCTCCCACTTTGGTAGACTTGGTTTTTGGGGAGAGAAGAGCTCCCAAGGCCAAGGATTGGATCATAGAGAGTCGGGATATTCTCAAGTTGCTGAAAGAGAACCTGCAGACGGCACAAAACCGACAGAAGATGAGTGCGAACAGGCATAGAATAGAGCACAACTTTGAGGTTGGGGATTTGGTTTTCTTGAGACTCCAACTTTACAGACACTCATATCTGAAGAAGAGTGGGGCCAAGAAGCTCAAGCCCATATTTTATGGACCTTACAGGATCATGCGTCGAGTAGGCGAGATTGCTTATGAGTTAGAGCTTCCAGAGGGGAGCAAGATTCATAACGTGTTCCATGTATCTTGCCTCAAAAATGCAATGGGAAAATTCATTAGCACATCAGAGGAGCTTCCCCCATTGGATGAGGAGGGATAGTTGGAGCTGGTTCTGGAGGAGGTGTTGGAGTTTCGGGAGTGGAAACTGAGGAGCAGGGTCATTAGAGAGTGTTTGATTAGATGGCGAGGGATTCCAGTAGAGGATGCTACTTGGGAGAGCGAGCAGGTGTTGCAGCACCCTGGACTGGTATTACTTGAGGACAAGCAATTTCGGGAAGGGATGACTGTAATGCCCCTTTCCAAATAGGAGTTCCAGAGAGGAGGCTTAATGGTCTAAACCGCCCTGTTAGACTATAGTCAGGGCTAGAAAAGGGGTAAACAAGGTTACTAGAGGTCACTCCAGTCACATGTGTTATATTAGGAAAGTGTCATTGAGATAAAAAGGGTTAAAAGCGCTTTTAATTCATTATGAGCTAAAAATAGAAGTCAACAGTGAATTAGGGTTTCAACAGTGATTTAGGGTTTTGGAAGTCGACAGTGAATTAAGGTTTCAACACTGATTTAGGGTTTTGGAAAGTCAACAATGAATTAGGGTTTCAACAGTGATTCAGGGTTTTGGAAAGCTATAAAGGAAGGGTCAGTGACCTAATTCATCATTATGCAGATTATGACTTGTCATTGAGGAGAGAGGCACATCTCAGGAGAGATAGTTCAGTGGATTCCAAGAGGAAGACACCAGTTGGATGATTTCAGTGTTGAGAGACACACCCTAGTCATCGGGAAGATCATTCAGGTTTTCCATCATTATTCAGCAGTAGTTACATAGTGTTCAGCAGCAAGGGCACATTCATCCAGAGTGAGGGCACAACTTCTGAGAGGGTTTTTGGTCGACTTACCCCATCCAGGGGGAATTCTGAGATTTCCCTCCGACCCATTTGAGAGGAGGGCAAGACACATATTTTTCCTAGTTCCTCATTAGATTCCGACAGAGGAATCAACTGGGATGCATTTTCCAGACTTGAACGTGCGACACTTTTGGCAGGCACATTTGGGGTTCCAGAGCGAGCATCAGACCAGATTCAGGGAAACCCTTCTGATCCATTTCCCAGTAGAGCAGGGTGGTCGTTTTGAGACATTTCTCATCCGATTCTAACAGTGGAATCACTAGGACACATTTTTCCAGAAGAAAAGGGGCGCATTCCCCCAAGGGTATCCATCTGGGGTCCAGACTCATCAACAGAGGGGTCCGACAGATACCAGTATCGAGGAATAGAGCAGGGCACATCATTTGGGACAGTTTCCAGGCCATTTCGATAAGTATAGCTCCCAGGGTGAACTTTCTAGACTTCCAGCAGTTACCATCAGAGCTGCCATATTCCCAGCGCACTCATTGATTCCGCAACACTCACATATTCCAGGTATTATCTTTTAGTTTCTTATTTGTATTTCGGCTAAGATCCTTTTGTCTTTTGATATAGACGAGTGTTGTTATTTTATTCAGCGGCATTCGACCTATTGTAATCCGCAGAGATATCATAATACAAACTTTGCAGTCCTTTGTCGCATTTATTATTTGTATGATCATTTATATGATGTAAACAATAGATCCTACATATACATTAACAACATTTCCTAGACTAGCCAAGTCAGGAACATTACATTCTTGCAGTAATAATATTGAATCTTTGATTTGTTATACATTTGTGATGCCTGATTGTTATTGTTTTCCCTTGAGTTGCAATTTTGATTTCTCCTTCCTCCTGGGTCTTGATTCTTTCCTTCTTCTCTTTGAAAATGATTTCTTCCTCTTCCTCTTCCTATGAATCCTGGATTTCCTCTTCCTCTTCCTCTGCCAAATGTCATTTGTATTTTGAATGCATGCTCCAATGAGGTATTGTCATTCCTGTTCAACCTGTCTTCATAATTTTTCAAGGAGCCAACCAACTCATCCATAGAATATGTAGTCAAATTTTTAGATTCTTCAATTATTACAACAACCGCATCAAATTTTCTAGGAAAACTTCTTAAAACCTTTTCTACAACCTTATGATGTGTTAGCTCATCACCATTTTGTCTTATTTGATTAACCAAACACGATATGTAAACTTGATCTATTGAATCAAAATCTTTCATTTGCAAGTTTTCAAATTCTCTTCTAAGTGCTTGGAGTCTAGCAATTTTTACCTTACTAGTGCCTTGATATGTTGTCTCTAGAATGTTCCATGCTTGCTTGCATTTAATGGCTAGTTTAATCCTTCCAACAAGTGAATCATCCAATGCTTGTCCAATTATCTTCAAATCCCTTTTATTCTTTTTCCTATTTTCATCAAGCTTCTTCAAATCCCTTTTATTCTTTTTCTTATTTTCATCAAGCTTTTTCTTTTCATCAACACTCAAAATAAACTCATCTTGTGGTTCAGTATAACCATTCATTACTATATATGATAGATCATATAAGTCAAATATCAATTTCAGTTTGAATGCCCAATTATCATAATTTTTCCCAGAAAATACTGAAATCATAAGTTGTTGATACATGCCTACGTCATTCTCCTTTTTTTTAAGTCAAGTTTCCTCCTAGCACAGGCAGATAGGCAGATAGATAGTTCCTCAGCTAGCCATGTATTCAAGCCTTCATTAAATTACACACACCAACCAAAACAATCTATAGCTATATGTGACTTCGGGTATGGCAATGGAATCCGGCCGCTAGTGCGTTCTTTGTAGGGAATTGAACCAGAGCTCCTCCTCCTCCTCTGCACAAAGCTTCACTTCACAACTGGTTCCTCCTCCTCTGCACAAAGATTTTCTTCACTCTTCATATCTACACCGAATCAAACAGATTTTCACAGCACTCAGGCGCTTCACGGTTCTCACGGCTCTCCTACTCTTCAACTCTCACGCTCTCGTTGCTCTTCAGTTCTCACGACTCTCCTTGCTCTTATACCACGATGAAGTTGGCAGAGGCAAGAACACAGAACATAATTCAATCAAACCGAAAAATTGATATTGCCAAATGCCTGTAAAACGATTACAGTCGCCTCTTTTTATAGAGGTATTTGGAAGGCTCTCGAGAGTTTAGAGAGTTTTCGGAGCAGGAAATGTCTAGAAGTGTCGGTGGATTTTCGGTGTGGAGAAAGAGTTTGGAGGTTGGTGAAAGTTATGGTGGTGGATTTTCGGTGTGGAGAAAGAGTTTGGAAGTTGGTGAAAGTTATGGTGGTTGGTAGAAATTAATTCTTCCAACAACATTCAGGCCCTGAATATTTCTTCTTCTGCACTTTGCTAGTTAAATATGATCGAGCATTATAACCTCCATCAACTATTCCATGGTACTCGTATTTTCTTGCAGTTTTCAAACGTAAAAGCTCAAATCTGAGAGCTTCGATTTCCAAAGTGATTCATTCCCTTCACTTTCATTATCAGATTCCTTGTGTACGTTGAAGCCCTCCTGAACCTTTTCCATTCCGTATTTTTTGTGATGCATGATACTTCTATTACCCAGTCCAAATACAAAGGAGAAGTATTATATTTATACTTCAACGTGAATCAAGATTGACACACAAGGCACTGCACTGATCAGTTTGAGCTGGCCTCCCTTTTGTTGGGATTTTTTGGAATTTGACCTGTTTAAATTAAGGGCTGAGCCATCCACGTTAATTCGGTAGATCTCACGGTCTCATTGAATACTTCCAAATCAATTATGGGTTATAATGTTAATAACAATCAATTATGGGATATAATGTTAATAACGATGGTAGTTTTTTTTGACTTTTCAAACTTTTTAATTTTTTTTTTAATGAGAATCTGAAGAAATAAATTTTGCTAATATCACTATTTTTATTTTTTAAATTTTATTTTTGAATGTATAAATAGATTTAATGAAGTGACTTTTTTTGAACATTACTATCAATAATTCAAGTGAAGTCATACACTTGAATAACCACTTAAATTTATAGTTCCAACAATTTATAATTAACAAAATTGATAAAAATCCTTCTTAATGTCATGGGTGGGTGGAATGGCTGGGTTAAATAAGTGTTTGACTTGAATTTAGTAACCTGGAAACTTGGTCTTGTTGTAATGATCTCATAAATTCACGGCTATTTTGGGACCTTTTTAAGCTGGTCAAGATGTGTTTGCTGCTGGATGAGTTTTCTTTTTTATTGAGTAGTTGAGGTGTATTTGATTTTAGTGTTCTTTTTCATTTGCCTTGTTTTATAGGCCTATATTTATTGATAATGGCCAGAATTAATTGGCTTTTAATTACAAAGCTGATTTCTGTAGACAAAATTTGATATATTGAGAATATTTTTAATAGTCAAACTAAATGAAAGGTTTTGATTTCAATAACTTATTTGCATGACAAAACATTTCAATTTATCATTAGAAAAAGTGATTAAGATGATTAACATAATACTACATCTTTCTAGGGTTTTAGGATTTTTACTCTGTTTAATTATACACTTCTTTACCACTTGGTCATCAAATAAATGTTTGTGGGATGTGTGGGTGGTCGTGTTGCTTTTCATTACCGCCGAAGATTATGGAGATATCGTGATTGTCTGTTTTTCTCTTGGAACCCGAAATCGATCCAATGAATGCATGGTAACGCTAACATAATTATGAAGATCTTTTTTATGCAAGATTAGCATCCGACTTATGACAGAATCTGGTTGCGTATGAACGTTCATGATCCATTGATACACGCATTATGGTTTTCACATTTTTCAAATAAAGCGAACCCCCAAATTCTGTGCCAAACTGGTGAGAGAACTTTAGTACCAGAGCTTTGGGACTTGGACTTCCATTGGCTGCTGCTATTTTCAAAATTAAAAATGAGATTGAGAAGGAGACTCAGAGTGATGTGGATGACCCGCCCACATGTAGCACTACATAGACTTATAGCAAGCGGGACGAGGATGAAGATGAATCAACAAGTAAGCGAAAAAGTAGGCTTCATTTAAGTTGATAGCCGTTACCATTTTCTATATATAAGATCATTGTTGTTATTGAGTGTTGTTTGTTATGGTAAATACATATTGTTGTTATTGAGTGTTGTTTGTTTACCATATATGAGAACAATAAGACACCCATTTTCCATATACAATATCTTTGACAAATATATGAGAACAATAGGACAACCAATTTATATATACAATGTCTTTGGAAAATATATGAGAACAATAGGACATCCAATTTTTATATACAATATCTTTGGTTATATTTGAATGTTGTTTTATATAGTGAATATATAATAGTCCATATCAGTTGTGAATATATAATAGTCCATATCAATTGTGAATATATGATAGTCCAATACAATACAATATGTTTCTATTTAATTTTATTAAACTATGTTTGTTATATGTTTGTCATAACGTTGATGGAAATAAATAAATTCAATATACAAAATAATCTAATGATGTAAGAAATCCAAACATACCAAGAATTGAATCGAATGATACAGTTCCAAGCGTCGTTAAATATTTGAACACTCTTACGATTAAACAACAACATGGACGAATAGTAAGAATCTCTTAGAATGTCAACCAGAAATCAAGATAGTCAATAGCACAACGAAAATAATATAACAAAAGACAGAGCAGAGTTTGGATTGCCATGAGAATCTATTCCCACCCATGATTGTTATCATTTTTAATGGATTCTCAACCTTTAAGCATTGTTTTATGTAAAAATATTACCTAATTATTTTATTAAAAAATAATTAATACAATTACATAAAACGATGCTTAAAACATTGAGAATCCGTTAAAATGATAATTACTTAAAACATAGTTGTAGGAGCTAGTCGACTCTGTCGACTAGACCCGACAATCGACTAAGAGATAGTCATTCGACTGTTGTAGTCGAAAATGTAAGTCGGTCGAAGTATTTGCTAACCGATCGACCCGGGAAGTTAAGTAGTTACAACTGCATGACAACTATACATATAGAAATATAAATAGAGAAGCACATGGAGAATATGAAAGCTCTATGCAAGAGATTGTATACATTGTACTGCATTGCTATATCGTTTAATAAATACAGATCTTTGGGATCTCACTACTTGTGTATGTCATTGTTTATATCTATGTGTGTGTATCTTCTATGCTTCTTATGTAAGGACTACTGGTAACTCTCCCTACTTTCTCCTAGATTACAACACTGCTTCTGGTTGCTTCTCTTCTTGTTCTTCTTGTTCTTCTTCCTTTTCTTCTTTCTTTAGTTCTTCATTTTCTTGTTATTCAAAGATGTTTAAATTTATGCTTTCCTTCCTAGTCTTCAACTAGTCTATTTCATGAAATTTTACATTTATGCTTTCCACTATCTTGTTGAGTCTTCGATTGTAGCACTTATATTCTTTGTTTTTACATGAGTACCAAAAAAGTATGCCTTCGTCCACCCGAGAGTCAAATTTTCCAATCTTCTTGTCTTCCCTTTTTATGTAACACTTGCTTCCAAACACTCTAAAGTGCTTGACATTAGCTAGTCTTCCTTTCCATAACTCATATGGAGTCTTATCACTATTACTTCTGATCAATCCCATGTTCAAGTTATGAGTGATTGTATACATTGCTTGTCCCCAAAATATATCACTTAGCTTGGAGTCATTCAACATGGTTCTGGCCATTTCTTGTACAGTTATGTTTTTTCTTTCAACAACTCCATTCTGTTGAGGTGTTCTTGTTGGCATGTTTTACAGGAAGCGTGTGCTTTTCATTGATGGCAAGAAGAACACCGTCGATGGAAAACAAAAAACTCATAAGCTCAGGAAGAGAAGCAAATAGTATGCAGAGATCCAAACTCAGAAGGGAAAGCGCAGTATTGAAACGTGATCAGGGCCAAACGATTGAGAATTCGATTATCCGAATACCCATCAGCCGTCAGATCACTTTAAGTGGAAGGATAGGATAAGCAGGGCCAAACAGTTGAGAAATTGATTATCTAAATACCTGTTAGCCGTCGAATCAAATTAAGTGGAAGGATAGTATAAGCAAAGTTGGAGGGCCGTTGGATTTAAACCAAGGAAAAGCTGCATCGCATACAAATCGAATCATTGATCTAAGATCATGATCAACAAACAACATTAGTTTCGGGTCTAAAGATGTGAGGAGGTTAAGATTTGGAGAAATCACTTCGAGAGTTTCAGTTTGAGATTTGAAATTCCTGAAGCCCAGAGAGCCGAAATAAATTCTCGACTGTCGGATCATCCGAAGTAAATCTCAGTCGCTAGATCGCCCGAAGAAGATCTCAAGCGTAAGATCGTCTGAAGTGAATCTGGGTCATTTGATCCAGGACGCCAGTTTGAGATTTGAAATTCTCGAAGTCTGGAGAGCCAGAGAGCCGAAATAAATCATCGACCGTCAGATCATCTGATGTAAATCTCAGTCGTCAGATCGTCTGAAGAAGATCTCAAGCATCAGATTGTTCGAAGTGAATCTGGGTCATCTGATCCAGAACGCCAGTTTGAGATTTGAAATCCCTGAAGTCCGGAGAGCCGGAGAGCTGAAATAATTCCTCGACCGTCGGATCATCCGAAGTAAATTTTAGCCATCAGATCATTCTAAAGTGGAAGGATAGGATAAGTTAGAAGAAGGGCGTGCTAATCTCAGTGGCCGATAATTAGGCACTTATATCTATGGTCGAAAGGGCATATCAAACCCCCCCAACCTTTCTGCCTTTAACCGTGGGGGGGGATCCGAGTTGGTGGTATTTTCCATGTGGGACCTGTTGAGCACTCAACACACCCTAAAAAGCCTATGTCAAATTTTACTTTTTGGGTACGACTTGATCTTTTTCACTGTCTAATTCGACTTTAGTATGAAAAATGTTGCCTTTTCTTATCATTTTGTTTCTCATTTAAGTCTCTCAAAGTCTGCTTGAGCATGCGAAAAACCATAAATTAAAAGACTAACATTTAATTAAAGAATCGATAGTCAAAAATTTTCCCCGACGCGCTTAAGAAATTCAGTATCGGAAAGGATTAAGCATGAAAGGAAATCACTCGAGATAACCAAGGTAGCTGAGCGTCCATCTTCGTCGGCGTCGACAGATGGGAGTTTTCTTTCGTGACAAGCTTCATCAAGGATATCAACGATGATCGATCCCTTCGACATCGTCAAACAACTGAAGGAGAAAGCACTTACGAAGGAAGAAAAGAAGCGTCGATAGCCGATCTCTGAAACTCTCAACATCAACGAGTTTTTGAGAAGGTAGGTCCATAAAAAGGGCATGACAGGTTTATTCCCCTCTTCGACCACCAACCCCGATACTTTTCGACATTGACAGTCCTAGGTTTATATTGACACACGCATATTGTTGAACACCCCGACTCCGATTGGGATACACGATCAAACCATCTGCCCCCACCTATCATGTGTCGTTGTCAAAGTGGTTAAACATATGATTGAGTTTTCCCTTGAGTCGTTAGCACTTCCTAAGGCCCGATTCGCACCCCGAGTTAGTTTTTCCATGTCAGCTCCATACAGAGAAATAAATCGGCGTCAGAATTTCTAAATAGGAGGTTTCCAATGAAACATTCACCACGCATCGCCGATCCCCGACCTGCCCACTCAGAAAGCGACACGATGGGATGTTTTAATGCTAGATACGACACATTTAAAGGGATAATTAATTCCAAAATCCCGCATTAGTTTCTAATTCATGCACGAATCAAAATGATTGTTTGAACCTACCGATACAACACATCACCCTTCGCGCCTCCACCATCAACCCACGATGAATTAAATTGTAGAGATTCAACGATAGATTGGTTTGAATTTCACTCATCACCCAGATTAATTGGTTTATACGACTGGTAAGATCTTCCCATCAAATTGTTTTGAGCCATTGTAAATAAGATTATTCTAGACACAAAGAAGTTCAGGTCAGACAGAGGAGCGAGGCGAGCAATCCAGAAGAAGTCTCCAAGATCCTGTGAGTATTAAACCACAGAGTTTAGAAAGCATTACAGGTATGTGCTAGTCTGGATTTTGTTGTGTTTTTACCTCACATATACATTATGCTCCAATATTTCTCTGTATGCTGGCCCTAAAGGATTGTTTCATTTACAGGAACAATGCCTCCGAGAAAACCAACCACTAGGAAATCTCCAAGAGTGCTGAAGCTTAAGGAACCAGAGGTGGGAGAAAGTTCTTCCCCAACGGTCGTGAAACAATTGGAATTCGCTCCAAAGTCGGTGCCCATCATCAAGACATCCACCAAGAAGGTTTTCATTCAAACCCCGACCTTCAGAGACATGGAGGAAAGCATAGGGACCAAGACAATACTCCTTCACTGGGGATAAATTTTCCAGAAGATCAAGTGGGAAGAATTCCCTGAATATAACCCGCACAACAATCCCGATATAAGAAAACTCGATGATGAATTCCTCTCGAACGTCCGAAGGGCGTATCTACACATGGTAGCTAGCATAACTCAAATATTCCCCTGCATAGAACTCCTGAATTGGCTTATCGATCACACTAACACACAAAGATGTTTGATTAATGACGACAATGGCGAGTATGTCGGTGTTTTCCTTCCAGTGGAGGTTCAGAATTACTACAAGCTCAGAGAGCCGAAGGAGCGGCTGAACACCGATTTTGCTATAAGATTCTATGAGAAACACGACACCAACAAGGTGATGGATTCGTGGTGGAAAGAGGATAGAAAGTTCACCAATCAAACCTCTGGTTGGTATTCGACGACCAACTTAAGGGAGTTGTATATCTATCTAATGGTCCTCCTCTGCCGGTTGCATGGGGAGAAATATTTCTCCAGGTTTTCAGAGGCTTGGATGCCTCTAGATTATACTATAGCCATTTCTGGAATAGGTTTTAACTAGGGTACCATCATCTCCAAACAACTGAGCACTGACATATGACAGGCTCAGATTCCAAAAGAGGGAGAAACCCCATCCTTCTACATGGATTCTTATTTATTGGACGCCATCTGTGCCAAAAATTCCTTTGCTGGAATGAACCTGAGATGGCACGCCTTAGAACTCTTGGTCCATGTATATTTCGACATCTTGTGGGAGAACAGGTACAAGAAATCCTACTCTCTCATCTGTGATCAATTTATCGCACATATTCATCTTTTACTTCTCAAGAAAGAGTGCCCAAGGCTGTTGGATGCGGCCAAAAAGATTATATCAAAAGTTGGCCACTAGTACCCGGATGAGCGCGATACCTACATCAAGGTTTTCGAAGCCACCAAAGCACCACACTTGTTTCCTGTGTATGTCCCCGATCGACTAGTAGTAGGGGAAATCTGTTATCAGACCATCTTTCAAGGTTACAATGCTACTCTGGTAAAAGATAAGAAGCGGACATTCATACCTTATGGATTTCATATAGGTTTCTACATGGTAAAAGATACCGCACAAGCCGAGAAAGAAGGGTTAAGCCAATTGAAGTTCAGATTCCAGACTGGTCGTTTTCGCAAGCACGACCCAAAGGGTTTGGTCCTGAAGCACGCATCACAAGTATCGTCTTGCTGGCCATACGCCCATGACAGGTTTGAAGATGAGATGTTCACCCAAAATGCTCAAAACTGGGATGAAGTGATGGTGAGGATGGCTGACCCTAAGGAAACTAGGTTCAAGGCCATGAGTTGGGATGAGCAAGCGATATTCCTAGAACAATTGGCTCAAGAGGCCCTCAAGGCCAGAGAAGAAAGGATAGCATCCGAAGCAACCGAAGCCCCCTTGATAGCCCAAGCGCAAGGCAAAGATATCCATTTGGTACAAGATGTGTGGGAAAGGGGACTGCTCATGTTGGAACGAGCACAATAGGTTCTTGACCAATTACAAGCTGACCGAGACCTATTATAAACGACATGATCACCTGTCGATAACCCAAAGAGAATCCAGGTGGGCATAAGTGGTCCTGAATTTATAGATGTTGATTAAATTATCATGTTGGATGACCTTGAATTCATAATGCTGTCGTCTAGGTTGCTAACAGGTGTGGCGACTCAGCCATAAAGGGTCCAGGTATCAGTAGAAACAAGCGCGCCAAATCCCTTGAGTGAGTTTGTAAATATATATGATGATGATGAGAGACTGAAGGTATCTCTCTGGACCCCTGTGTGTGTCCAAGAAGAAAAGGGACCTGAGAAGACTTTTTCTCCTCCCGGGGTCCAAACCTAGGAGGTTCCACAGAAAGAAAAATAAGCCGAGAGTGGCCTCGACACAAAGAGGCCCGATGCGCCAGAGACCCGAGCAGACAATCCAAAGGACAAGTCAGAACTAGACGGGCCAAAGGAAGGATTTCTGCAAAAGGAAACTAACGTTTCAATGACCGATGAACAAGTAAGTATCGAGTCTATTCCCGACGCCTCTATTTTTCTTGATACTCAGATCCCCGACAAGCGACATACAGAGGCCAGGCCTTTAGAGCACAAAGAGGAAGTTCAAGAACCCGATCTTGAACAACTATACACCACTAGAAGTTTGGGAAACACACTCACATGGGGTGATCAACAGATTCCCAAACCTATGGATGAGGTAGCCGATATATATGCGATCGCCTATGATCGAAAGAGGAAGGTTGTTTTCCAACAAACCACCAAGAAAATGAGTATTACATTGGATCTCTCCATCCTCACCACTAGAGAGGAAGATTTGATAAACACAGAAAACACCAGAACATCCAAACTTATCGGCATAGGGAGAGCGATCTCGGACGCCACCATAGGCAGAGTAAAAAAGGATGAAAATGAACTAGTCACTACCCTGAAAGAACTGGAACATTTGTGCCATTTGGCTAAGTATTATCAGGACACTGTTGAGCACTCAACACACCCTAAAAAGGTCTATGTCAAATTTTTACTTTTTGGGTACCACTTTATCTTTCGCACTGTCTGATTTCGCTTCAGTATGAAACTATTGCCTGTGCTTATCATTTGTGTTTCATGTTGAGTCGTTTAAAGTATTATTGAGCATGTGAAAATCATATTAACTTTAAAAGGGACTAACATTTACTTAAGGAATCGACATTCGAAAGTTTTCCCCAATGTGCTTAGGAAATTCGACATCGGGAAAGATTAAAAGTGACGATAATCGCTTGAGAAAACCAAAATAGTCGAGCGTTGAGTTTCATCGACGTCGACAGAAGGAGGTCTCTCATCTTCGTGAATAAGCTTCACTAAAGATATCTCCGAAGACCGATTCATTTGGCATCGACAAAAGATTAGAAGACTAAGCATTGAACGAAAAAGGAAATAATAATCGTCAACCACCGATTTACGAAAATCTGTGGGGTCAGGAGTCTTGAGGAACAATAACCCACGAAGAAAACTATGCGTTAATTTTACTTTTGAACGTCGATCCTCGACACCATCCCGACATCGATAGTTGCAATATCTATCTCTTTAGCGTGTTCAACGTAAATGAATCCCCAAGTGCAATCCTTACCCATAAGTCGAGTTCTAGATTTTGATTTTTAATGACCTCAGAGTCAGTGATGCCATGTCAACATCAATCGTCATCGGAAGTTTCTAAAGGAAAATATCAATGAACTTACAAAGAAACTCAGAACAACGATAATTATAAAATCACATAATTTACGAGAATCTTAAATAAAAAAAGGGTATATTTACATACAAAGAGGGAACACGATACATTCAAATGCGATGACTAGAATCCTTTCAAGAAAAACATTTTCGAAATTTCATATATTAAGGTTACCACCAAGCTTAGGTTACATACAAATAAACACCATTGACGTCTTTGTTTGTTGTGAGGGTTTTCATATATTAAGGTTCCCGCCAAGCTTAGGTTACATACAAATAAACACCATCGACGTCTTGACCAACCGACCCAATTACATTGAGAACGTGAAAACCCTCACAACAAACAAAGAAAACTATCAAGAATGAAAAACAAGAATCCGCCCGTCATGTATCTCCTGCACATAGACCTTCTCTCGGACTACTCCTCGCGCCTTGCATTTTTTTCATTTTTTCCTTCCCTGTCATCCTCTATGCTTCACGTAGCTGCAAAATCGTATCTTATGCTTCCCGAAGCTGTCTCTTGAGCCAATTTGTGCTTCCTTCATGACCTTGTGGAGCCGATACCTCCTGGTTCTTCACCGCTAACTATCTCCGCAATTCTCTATTTTCTTGATAAAGATCGGCTATGGCAAGTTGTGCCTGCTCCAGTTGTTGGTTGGAGTTTCCAATGTTAGAACCAAATGTCTTTGTCTTTCACATGTGACTCTTTCTTCCTCGACTGGTAGGCCCGATAGGCTCTAACCGGGTAGCATAGATCATGAATTCCTCAGCATCCAGATGTGCACCTAGCTCAGTCGGGATATGTTCTCCTCCTCCCACCTCCGTATTTTTTTTAGGCCTTCCCCTCCTCCGCGATGTCTTTTTTTGATAGGGCATGACCTCCAACATATGTTCTTCAGGTGTAATTCTCTCCACTTCTACCTCCTCTTGAGGCACTGACATTGTTCCTGAGTAAAGGCAGGAACCTCCTTTTGAAGCTTCGGAGACGCTCGACGCCAATAAGAAAGAGTCCTTGGGGCTCGAACTTGGTGCTTCGACTGCCTTGCAAATCCTGCTCCTTGTTTTGAGGGGATCCCATAGTTCGATAGTGTATTTTCTTGGACGTCTACGACTGAATAAAATACCACGACACAGAGTTTCGCTGGAATTGAACTCACAAGACCAGTGCTACTGATGTATAAACTCGGTTGAGGCGTAGAACCCCCACATAACTTCTAGAATTTATAGCAGAGCAGGGAAGAAAAACAGAACGTGCCAAGAAACACTCACAACTCGTGACAAGATGTCTTGAAGAATTAATGCATCACAACTTCCCGACGGATACAATCCAGAACGCATGAAACGTCGTCGATCGGAGTTGCAGGGAATATACAATATGATCAATCCAATCTCTTTAATCTCCCCAGCTTCCATTATTAGCGAATGATAGTTGACACACTTGGTGATATGGTTTCCAGAGGAATAACTTGCCTTGACCTGAGGCATTTAACGACTTCCTTATTGCGGTATCTGACCTTTTGGGGGTGTACGTGCACTTTGACACACGTTCGACTCACTGTAATGGTTTTGACACTCATATCTTCCGTACCTGATTTTCCACGCTATGACACACATATGTAACTCATTTAAACAGAAGAGCGGCGATGCGAACAAAGATATTATAGGTCATTCAAAAGGGTGACTGGGATCACGTAAGTATTAAAAAGTCGAGACTAATGAGCTCTATAGGTACGCATCAATTTATTGTTCTATTTACATATTACTATGCTTTGCCTGATAAGTAATTTCTAAACTATTTCAATCCCAATTGTTGGAAAGATCCTTCTGAATACCGAACAAAGTTTTCTCCGTAACCTCCCGAGGAACTCGAAATAAACATTGAAGAAAAATCAACAAAGCAATGGAGGATATCGGACTCCCCGAGTTCGACACACCTGACAACTTCATCGACCTAAGTGACGTAGTCGAGTCGCATGCCAAACAAGATTCAAAATGGACCAAAGATCTTGTAAAGATGACTGATGCGAGGCTACGGCAAGTGCAATGATTTGCAGAGCATCCAATTAGAGCTCGAACCATGCTACAACAGTTGAACTCCATTCTAGTAAAGTACCAGATGCATGCGATGGACATCAGAGGAATACATGCGGCTCCGATGGAACAACACAAATTTCCATGGGCCCAAACTTGTGAAGATTTTTTTATCAGTTGGTCTGAGTACGAGAGAAATCACCCTTTTCAAGAGATATCTCGCGTTGTCTGTCAAGGAAACTGTTAGAAGATGACGCCATGTGGAAAATTTTCTTTTTCTTAAAATGTACTTAGCCGTTAATTTCAGTTAAACTTTACATTATAAATAAATACATTGACCAATTAGTTAAGGGTCGATGGTTTTTGTAAGAACTCTTCCTTTTTGGTTGTTAAGAATTATTTTGAAGATGCTATGAATTGAGAAGTCCTTCTGGACGAGAGACAAGTTATTTTCATCAAATGCATGTGATTGGACGTGGAGAATAACTATTTCCTATCTCATTTCATGAATTATGCTATAATGAGTAAGAGCTATTTAATCTATTGTCAAGTTATCTGGTGCAATATTTTGTTGTTCTTTACTTTAAATGATGAAGATGAATCGTTGTGTTAACATGTGATGAATGATTATGGTAGATGATTTTTTTTTTTTCCATTATCTTATTTGCATATGTGTTTTCTTTCTGATAATTAGTTTCTCAAACAGTAATTGGATGCTCACGTGGTTAATGTATTAGTACGAGGCTTGTGGTATAGAATCATTGTTTACATGCTTGAGCAGCGTGATATCCCAAGTTCCTCTCTTCCCCAGTAGTTATAATTTCATATTGTTTGTCACCAAGTTGGTTTATGCCTGCTTACATCTCATATCGGTCTCACCCAAGAGAAAATACAAAAAGAGATAGTCTAAACCGAAGGAAGAGCCTTCACAAGAAAACATAAATCCCATCGATAAATTGGTTGGATTGCAAGATCTGGAGAACCATTCCACCATTAAATGCTGCAGAGTCTAATTGGGCTTTGGTGGTGGGTTTGGTTCCTACTTTTGAATCAGGGATTTAGGACCCATCAACAAAATTGGAGCTAGAAGGAGGGCATGAGAATGAATGGTTGAATATATATTTTATATAGCATTTCAAACAGCCTACAGATTCGTAACATCCCACATGCATGGCTAGTCATTCACAAGATAGCCCACACATGCTGAGTACTCCTGAAAAGAGTAACTCACCCCAGCAAGAATATTTTCACTTTGAAATACCTTATGCTCTTCCTCACGAGGAAGTAAATCAATTCAGAAGAATTACAAGAGCCTACGCTCGACTGATCGGTGCGTTGTCCTTAGCTCCCATACTCCCTCGAAGAAAAAAACAAAGAAGACCAGTGGTTAGTACTCCCGACAAGGTTTTCATACACTCGGTAGAAGACTTAATTGATTTCGCAATCACTGAAATCCAAGAACCTCTTGATTTATTACCCGAAACACCAACCGACGACGTGTCTGAACCAAACGATTTTTTGGAAGAGGAAGAGTTTAACTCAGAGTCTGAAGATATGGAAGGCAACAATGACCATAATGATGAAAGGGAGAAACTGCCTCTGAAAAATAACCCTGGTTAGCTAGAGACACTTGGCCCTCCTAGGACCAATTCATAATCTTCCTCGTCATCTAGAGAAGTTTCTTCCTAAGATCGATCCCGAAACCTATGGATTGCCTAAAGATCATATCAAGAAATTTGTATTAGCAATCAGGCTTATGAACGTCCAACATGAAGATGTAGTATGTAGAATTTTCCCCTATACGTTTGAAAATTCAGCTTCCACGTGGTATTTTAATCTGCCAGTAGGATCTATAACCAGCTGGATGAAGTTCCAAAAAGACTTTCTAGATAAATTCGCGGAGGAAACTACCACGAGATATATGATGGATGAGTTGTTCACAGCCACCACGAGTATGAAAGAAAGGGTCAAAGATTTGAATCAAAGATTCACGACCATATTAAACAAATTCCAGCCTGTGGCAAGACCAACTCAGGAGTTGCAAATCGAGGCTTGTGCTAATGCGATCTCGACTTCTATTTCTATGTTTGTAAAAAGGGCTGCCAAGCGAACCCTGGTTGAAAATTTTTAATAAGAAAAAGCGATAGAATTCCAGATGAAAGAATGTGAAGAAGGTCAGGCCTCTCTGGTCAAGAAAAAGTTCAACCTCCTCCCAGGAGAGGGCTCCTTTTGAATAGGGATCCTTTCCCAGGAGAGGGATCCTTTTGAACCTCCCCCAAATAACTTAAATATGGATCTAGGGAATGTTGCATCTGATTCTTTCTGTACTTATCACCAGGAAAACCACTCCGAAAGAGGCTTCCCTCAATGGGTACATGCCATGAATTTGACGGCCAATCAGTTTCTAGACGAAGTATCTCTGATCGAACAACCAAGCAGTTCAGTTATGGACATTACTGACTAGGAAGAGATTGATCCACCATAAGATACAACTATGCTGATATGGGATATTGACCTGATCATGCCTTTCGACGACCTGTTTGAGTCTCGGGAGCAGCCCGCAGAAGTCTCGGTGATACAAACACATAGTAAAGGCCCACCTGTCTCGAAAGATACCGTTTCCACCCAAACCTCAAGGAGTAAAGCAACTCCCGATCACCCGAGAACACCTTTCACTCTCGATAAAAACCCTATAAGCATCCATACCCGGGGATCGCTCAAACTGGATTACAACGTAGTCACATATCTGAAGAAGTTAAAGTCGACATATGCAGGATTCTCCAAGAGAAGGAATTTCTGTTACAAGCTTTGAACTCAGTTTAAAAATCGACGACGGGAAATGGTCAGGACATAAATCTATCCCCCACAGACCCGGTGAGAAAACCAACTATGAACACCTTCTCGGAAGATAGGAAGGAAAACCTTTTGTCCCACCGTTCCTCTTGACGTTTGAAGTCTTCAATAGAAACCTTCAGAATTGTTTGGTAGATTCTGGGGCATCTTCCAACGTTATGCCCTTGTCTATTTGCAAAAAAATAATTTTTTTTCCTCTCAAGAGTGATAAACATGTCATACAACTAGACATAACCCAGGTCAAGGTCATGGGAGAACTCAAAGATGTAATAATCAGAATAGCGACACACCCCAAGTTTGTGCAAGTGATTGACAACATTGTGGTAGTGAATCTAGAGGCCTATGGGTTATTACTAAGTCGAGATTGGTCTGAAATCTAAACGAATACTTCAGTACAGACTGGGAACAACTTTGGCTACCACTGAAAGGATACACGAACATGATCAAAATTGATAGGGAGAGATATCTGAAACATACAGTCACTGATCTAGAAACCCCGAATGAACCCTCATCCACAGATTTCCCCGTGTTGGGCAATTATTCCTATGATTCCCACTTCAAAAACTTTTCTCCTATCTTGTCCGATGTCCCTCTCACTCAAAACTCTAAAATGGTTTTTCAAGAAAATTCGTCGATACCGACATAAGACACACTCTTCTGTCAGGACCCTGCGCTAGAGATTACAAAACAAAAGATAGGAGAGAAAGAATTTAATAAGGAAAAGAAAAAGAGTGATTGTCGTCCACAAATTTGGAATTTGTACTTTTATGGATCTAAATCGCAAGAAGTGTCAAGAGAAGGGTGCATCCTCATTGATCCTAAAGGTAAACGTCATTTCCTATCTTGTAGGCTAGAATTTGAATGTACAAACAACATTGCTGGATATGAAGCTCTAGTACAAGGATTAAAGAAAGCTATAGACTTGAATATCAAAGAATTGAAGGTTTTTGTGGATTCCAAAATTATCATTAGACAAGTAAGGCATACTATACATTGCAATTCTCCTCACCTAAAGAACTATCAATAGGAGGTGCATAGGTTAATAGAGCATTTTGAAGCCTTCAATATTACAATGATCCCCAGAGAAAAGAATATACTTGCTGACTCCTTGGCCACAACTGTTTCCAGGCTGTCACCTCTAGAGGACTATGAAGCCTCCCGATTCACTGTGGAGCTGCTCTACAAACCATTGGTGCCTAATAACATTTCTAATTGGAAATTCTTTGAAGGAGATGAACATATCATAAACTTCTTAACCAACCAAGACAATTTCAAATATTTGGATATTGATGATGAAGTATTCCAAGAGAAATCAACAGAGACCGATCCTAGGACATAACAACTTGTTGATAAATCAAAGTCTCACATAATCCCGAAAGGTCTAGCTAACCTAGAAAATCTGTTTGATCTAAAAGAGCAATTTAAGGGGCCTAAAAATGCAAAGACTGGTAGCTCTTGTGCCTTGCATGAAACTATACATCTTGGGACCCCAGAAAACCCAAATAATGTGAATATTGGCAAGACTATATCCAAAGAGGAAAGGAAATCTTATCTCAAATTGTTCAGACAATACCAAGATGTCTTTGCATGGTCCTATTGAGATTTGAAAATGTATGATACTTGCATCATTCAACACGCTATCCTGTTAAAACCCGAAGTTAAACCTTTTGAACAAAATCTCCGAAAGTATCACCCATCCCTGGAACCTCTCATGTATCGGGAATTAAATAAACTTTTAGATGCCAAGATCATTTTCTAGGTTAGGCATTCCACATGGGTAGAAAATATTGTCCCGGTGAGGAAAAAGTCGGGAGAGATCTGCCTCTGCATAGATTTTAGGAACCTCAATAGAGCTTCAGAAAGGAAAATTACCCAGTCCCACCAATGGAGAAAATCCTATAGACCGTGTCTAGCTCATAGATTTTCTCTCTACTAGAAAGTTTCTCAGGTTACAACCAAGTCCGAGTTTCATAGGAAGATCATTTAAAAACTACCTTCCGAACCAAGTGGGAACCTTCACTTATAAACACATTCCTTTTGGGTTGATTAATGCATGAGAAACCTTCCAAAGAACCATGAACGTAGCTTTTCAGGGACTAATGAACAAGTGTGCGGTAGTGTATCTAGACAACGTAACATTATATTCAAAGAATAGATCAGAGCACATCCAACACTTAACTCGGATTTTCAAAAGGTGTAGGAGATATGGTATATCCCTAAACCCTAAGAAAAATATCTTCGGTGTCGAGGAAGGTAGGCTCCTAGGTCACATTATATCTCAAGCAAGGATTCGTATAGATCCAGAAAATATTAAGGCCATAGCTCAACTCTCGTTGCCCCATAATAAGAAATCTATGCACTCCTTTTTCGGGAAAATCAATTTTGTGAGGAAATTCACTCCTGAAAAAGATGATTCGTAAGGATGCCAAATTTAAGTGGGATGATGAGAGAAAATATGCTTTCAGCAATATTAAAACTGATATATCCCTGGCCTCGGTGTTGCGAAGTCCTGATTTTAATAGAGACTTCTTCCTCTAAACTTTCGCATCCGACCAATCGTTAGCTGCAGTTTTGACTCAGAAGGATGATGAAAACAATGAGGCCCCAATGTCATTCATGAGAACTAATCTTCAAGGATTTGAGCTCAATTATCCTACTATAGAAAAACATGCCTATGCGGTATATAAGGCAGTAAAACACTTTAGGTCTTACATTCTGAAGAACCACACCAAGGTAATTGTGCCACATCCAACGGTCTGATCCTTGTTTAGTCAGCAAGAAATGGGAGAAAGAAGAGGGAACTGGATGGCAATAGTCCAAGAATTTGATCTAGATATAAAAACTGCCAAACCAGTAAAAGGGCAAGGATTATGCAAACTCGTAGCTGAAGCCCAGGACCAAGTTAATGAAGACTCTGGATGGGAGAATGAGATGGCGCTATGGTGTGGCGAAGTGTTGTATATTTCTCCAGGAAAAGAGTCTTGGTATAAGGATTTATATTTTTTCTTACACCACGGGACTTGTCCATAAAATATAAACCCTAGGGAAAGGAGAGCTCTCAGGTTAAAATCTGCACAATATCGCCTTGTAAGTTCGATACTCTTCCGAATTAATTATGATGGGGTACTGCTAAGATGTCTCGAACGTGAAGATGCAGGAAAGGTTCTGAAAGAGCTCCATGATGGACCTGTAGGTGGGAATTTCACAGGAAACACCACCACTCATAAGATATTGAGATCTGGCTATTATTGGCCCACCTTGTTCAAAGAATATCACACCTATGCTAGAAACTATAAAACTTGTCAAATGAGCACCGGAAAGGAGAAGAGGGCAGCAGTTCCACTCCAACTAGTAACTGTCTTTGGACCTTTTGAGTAATGGGGGTTGGATATCATAGGAGAAATTACACACAAATCTTCAAAACAACACAAGTACATCCTTACTGCTATCGACTATTTCACTAAATGGGCAGAGGTCATCCCTCTGACTCGTGTAAATGAAAAGATGGTAATCCAATTTATAGAACAACAACTAATCACGTGGTTTGGTGTCCCTTCTATCCTATTCGTTGATAATGCAACTTATTTTTCTTCCATTTTATTGACGGATTTTTCTCTGGACAAAGGAATCATAATCAGATACTCTGCAAATTATTATCCATAAGGAAACAGTGTGGCAGAATCAACTAACAAGAACCTAGTGAGGATATTAAAAAAGACGTTTGCAGATAACCAAAGGAATTGGCATAATATACTCCATAACTCTCTGTGGGCTGATAGAGTCAAACCCAAGGAAGCTATAGGGAATTCCCCGTACTTCTTGGTTTACGAGAAAGAAGCCATCCTCCCAAATGGGCTCTATCTTCCATCTCTTCAACTAGCCCAAGATTCCAACGAGGAACCTTCATCGACCATACAACAAAGAATCAACACTCTTCTCATGCTGGAAGAAGAGAGATAAAAGGCTAAGTCAAAGTTCCTAACTCACCAACAGATAGTGAAAAGATGGTTCGATAAGCATAAGGCTAAAGAAAATAACTTTAAAGTAGGAGACTTAGTCCTGAAGTGGGACAAGGAAAATGAACCAAAAGGGAAGCATTCTAAGTTTCAGAATCTATGGCTTGGACCTTTCCAGGTGGCTGAGAAGATTGGGGCAGGCACTTATTGGTTGCAAAATCTGAGGAGGGAACCTGATGCCCTCCCAGTAAATGGCCAAGCCCTAAAACAATACTTCCAATAAATAAATAAATAAATAAAAGTTTCAGTGTTTTATGTTTTGTCTGAGTGTTTTCACGATTTCCAAATTGTTATTTTCTTTTTTTCTACCTGGATTTATGTGATTTTGAAATTTGTGTTTAGAAGGACAATGGTTGATCTCAAAACATGAGACATAGTGAACTCTAATCCTAACCTATTGCTCACTTACAAACACAAGAAGCATAGGAGAATCTGTGGTCGCTCTAAGAATTACTCTATCTAAACCTCGCCAAATGAAGAAATCCGGAGAAATGTTATAAGTGTCTGCTTGGTGATTTGGTAAGACCTTAAGGGAAACAAGGAAAGATGGAAAGGACTACATTAACCCAGAAAAAAAAATCTAGCAAAGGATCCACCTTGACCATCTCACCTTGCAAAATAACAGACATCATCCTCTCCCGCTCGCTCAGGGCGTCATGTTGAAAACAAATTGGTATTACCAAAAGAGTGAAAAGTAGGAGAGGGTATGCATATATCTCTGTTGGGGCTATGGATGCTCCCTGGAAGAAGATCAAGGTTTGTGATGTCGGGGTGACTCCGCTCGGGCTATGGATGCTCGCTGGGAGCGGAGCAAGGTTTGTGATGTCGAGGTGACTCCGGCAGGGCTATGGACGCTCACTGGCAGCAGAGCGACACCGAAGAAAGTGAGTAGAGGTAACTGAAGGATTCATTCTGGTGAGTGATTTTCTAAACTTTCGTAAAAAGGGGGCATGAATCAGGGTCAAAGGAAACAAAGGAGGAAAGGGTTAAAACCCCACCGACAGACCCGGAAGCATCAACCGGAGAACTCCAAATGCAAAGGTAAATAGGTTCTGATTGTCAAACCAGTCAAGGTTCTCCATCAACTTCCATATCAGCCGAGCCTTGGATAAGACAAAGATTATTCTTTCACCAGTGAATTTCCATTTGTTGAGCATTCAACACACCCTAAAAAGGTCTATGTCAAATTTTTACTTTTTGGGTACCACATGATCTTTCGAACTGTCTGATTGCGCTTGAGTATGAAACTGGTGCGTGTGCTTATCATTTGTGTTTCATGTTGAGTCATTTAAATTCTTCTTGAGAATGTGAAAATCATATTAACTTTAAAAGGGAATAACATTTACTTAAGGAATCGACAGTCAAAAATTTTCCCCGACACTCTTAGGAAATTCAGCATCGGGAAAGATTAAAAGTGACGATAATCGCTTGAGAAAACCAAAATAATCGAGCGTCGAATTTCACCAGCGTCGGCAGACGGATGTCTCTCGTCTCCGTGAATAAGCTTCACTAAATATATCACCAAAGACCGATTCATTCGGGATCGACAAAAGATTAGAAGAATAAGCATTGAACGAAAAAGGAAATAATAATCGCCGACCATCGATTTTCGAAAATTTGTGGGGTTAGGAGTCTTGAGGGACGGTAACCCACGAAGAAAACTACGTGTTAATTTTACTTTTGAACATCGATCCCCAACGCCATCCTGACATGGGTAGTCAAAATATCTATCTCTTTTAGCACGTTCAACGTAAACGAAGCCCCAAGTGCAATCCTTACCCACAAGCCGAGTTTTAGATTTTATTTTTAATGACCTCTGAATCAGTGACGCCACGTCAGCATCAATTGGCATCAAAAGTTTCTAAAGGAAAATATCAACGAACTTACAAAGCAACTCAGAACAACGATAATTATAAAATCACATAATTTATGAGAAGCTTAGATAAAAACACGGTAGATTTACATACAAAGAGGGAACACAATACATTCAACTGCGATGACTAGAATCCTTTCAGGCAAAACATTTTCAAAATTTCATATATTAAGGTTCTGCCAATCTTAGGTTACATACAAATAAACACCACCGACGCCTTGACCAAATGCCCCAGTTACATTGAAAACGTAAAAACCCTCACAACAAACAGAGAAAACTATCAAGAATGCAAAACAAGAATTCGTTCGTCATGTATCTCCTGCACACAAAACTTCTCCCAGACTACTCCTCGCACCTTGCAGTGTTTCCATTTTTTCCTTCCCTGTCATCCTCTGTGCTTCGCATAGCTGCACAATTGTATATTGTGCTTCCCGAAGCTGTCTCTTGATCCAATTTGTGCTTCCTTCGCGACCTTGCGGAGCCGATACCTCTTGGTTCTTCGCCACCAACTATCTTCGCAATTCTCTATTTTCTTGATAAAGTTCGGCTATGGAAAGTTGTGCCTACTCCAGCTGTTGGTTGGAGTTTCCAATGTTAGAACCAGATTTGTTTGTCTTTCTCATGCGAATCTCACTTCCTCAACTGGTAGGCCCGACAGGCTCTAAATGGGTAGCATACATCTTGAATTCCTTAGAAGCTAGATGTGCACCTAGCTCAGTCGGGATATGTTCTCCTCCTCCCACCTCCGTATTTTTTCTGGGCCTTCCCCTCCTCCGCGGTATCTAATTTTGAGAAGGCATGACCTCCAACATGTGTTCTTCAGGTGTAATTACCTCTGCTTCTACCTCTGCTTGAGGCGCTAACATAGTTCCCAAGCAAAGGTAAGATGTTAAGGTCCTAACCCGCACATAGGTAGATCAATGTATTCGGATGTAATAAAGGTCAATATTATTAAGGCCTTTCAATAAAATAGAATAAGGCGGATGTAAGAAGACCTAATAGAAGCTTCCGCTTCTAGAAGGATATTCCTCTAGATGCTTCTTTTAATAGACATATTTAGTATAAATAAGGGTCGAGGGTATGAAAACCCTAGCTTGGAGATTATTGTAACAGAGCGCTGCTCGACTGGAGGTTGCCCCCTCGAAGAGGCCCGTGACCATTGCTTTCTGAATCAAAGTGTTATTTCAGTTGTTGTTCTCATATTATTTCTGTGTTATTGTGGATGATTATGCTGGTTATATCACTGTTATTCTGCCATTCCTAGCATTTTATTTATGTTCTGCGTATTTATTAGATCTGGTATCTTGCAAGTGGTATCAGAGAACTTTCCTTGGCAGAAATTGTGGGTATTTTTTTTCAGGGTAGAGACGTATTCCGACATCTTTAAGCCACAAAGATCTATCATTACGCGCATAAAACCGCGGTTGAGGGATTCATACACGCAAGAAATACAAGTGGTTCTTAAGCGCACATCTGTTGGCCACCCTTGTAACCCCTGTTGGTACCCCTTCGAGTGGTAGCGCATCAGACAACACCTGTGTACAGATCGACCTAGATTTCCTGAAGCCCTCTTTAGATAAACTTATCGGTCGCCGGACTGCTATAGTGTCACCGAGAATAACACTTGGGACGACACTCTCTAGTACCTGGGTAGTCCGGTAGTACGACTAAGGGTACGGTCTATCCTCCTTAGTTAGTTCCCTGAGATATTGAGCCGAGTACTACTGTTGGACCCCGCACATATATCAGAGAGCTATAGCACAGGGAAAACCCTTGTCTGTAGAACCCTTGAATACCTAACCCTTGGGGAACATAAACAAATTAAACCAGCGAGATCTATTGCCACGCATCTGTGTTCGGGTCGCCAAGTAAATACACATTTCTTTTTGGTTAAGAATTTGGGGATTTCAGTACTACAACATTCTTCAGACCGAAGTATAACCTCGCAGTTGTTCCATTAGATTCATCTCTTCTCCCTTATCACATTCATCCATATCATTTTTTTGCAAAAATTTGAGACCTATTCCATTAGATTAATCTCTTCTCCCTTATCACATTCATCCATATCATTTTTCTGCAAAAATTTCTGACCCCGACCGCTCCCTTTTCAGTTCACCCATCCTCATGGCCCATACCCATAGCCAAGAACTAGAGTCTCGCTTCAACACCTTGCAATCTAGTTTCCTCAAGACCCAACAAGAAGTGCAATAACTCAGTGCTACTATTTCCTCCCATGATACATCCATCAATACCACCATAAATGCATCCATGCAGTCCGCAATGGAGGAAGTCAAACACGAACTGACCACCCAGCTTGAATCTGTCTTTGCATCACTCTGCACCAAACTCAAGATCCCTACCGATGACTCTTTTCCTGATTCACATACAAAGACCGAAGGTGAAATTTCTTCCCATTCCTTTCATCCCCATCACTTTCAACGGGACATATGCCTTCCGCGGATGGATGTAACCAAATTTGATGGCTTGGACCCCATTGATTGGGTCACCCAAATGGAACATTATTTCTCTCTCTACAACATTACAGATGACTTGGCCAAACTCCGGTGTGGTGTTCTCCATCTAGATCAAGAATGCTGGCAATGGTGGCAATGGAGAAAAACTTCCCGTCAAGGGTATATTTCTTGGACCCAATTTGTGACTGAGCTTTATGAACACTTTGAAACTGACACCAACCATTTGGGTCGTTTGACAAAATTGAAGCAATAGGGAATAGTAGAAGACTTCATAGCTGCATTTGAGTGCCTGGCTTTTCGAACAGAGGGCATGACTGATGCTTTCTTTCGAGAGTGTTTTATTAGTGGCCTCAAGGAGGAGATTTGGGCCCATGTCCTCATGGCTCGACCTATGATTTGGGTGGAGGCTACTAAAAAAGATAAAGAAGCACAACAAATTTTTTCCTCTCAAAACCGTAAGCCTTCCTTTATCCCTTTCCCTAAACCAGTAAACCCCACTACTCCCTCCGCCCCATTAAAGATCCAAAAATTGATCAAGGCTGAAATGACTGAACACCAACTCAAAGGCCTCTGTTATAATTGTGATGAAAAATATTTCCCAGGCCACAAATGTAAGGAACAAAATATTTTTATGGCCATCTCTGAGGATATTCCGGAAGAGGATGTTGACACTCCCCTTGTGCCCGAGTCACCAGAGATCACTGACATAAACCCTGCCTCCGACCCTCCTGAAGTGGAACCGATCATTTCCCTCAATGCTCTCATCGACTTCTCTGCCCCCCAAACCCCCAAGTTAATCGGTTACATCAAGCACCGAAAGGTCATCATTCTGGTTGATAGTGGCAGCACCCACAATTTTATTCATCGCCGCATTGCCCAAGAAACCCATTTCTACATCCATGCTGTCAACAATTTCCAAATCATGATTGCCAATGGTGGTTCTATGAAATGTGGCGGGCACTGTGAAAATGTGTGACTCCAAATTGGTGACTACCACCTAAAATCCCATACGTTTTCTATTGACATGGGCGGTTGCGACATTGTGTTGGGTGCAGACTGGCTAAGGAATTTGGGTCCCATTCTCATGGATTTTCAAAACTTAACCATGCAATTCGATCAAGGAGGCCACCAATATAAATTCCAAGCCATCACTATTGGTTCACCTGAGGTCATCAGTTCTCATCGCATGGAAAAACTGCTCAAAAAGGTCATTCTGGTGTCATTGCCCAACTCCACGCCATACAAGCCACAGAGACACCCCCAGTGCCCCAAGACCTCCAAGCCCTCCTTTCTAAGAATCAAAAAATATTTTCCACTCCCCAAGGACTCCCTCCTTCCCGCGGTTTTCATGATCATTCCATTCCCCTTGTCCCAGGAATCCTTTCCCCCAATATTCGTCCATATCGCCACCCCTTTGCACAAAAAAATGAAATTGAAAAAATGGTCTAGGAACTCCTTACTGCAGGTGTCATCCGTCCTAGTAAGAGCCCTTACTCGTCTCCGATCATCATGGTACTGAAGAAAGAAGGTTCTTGGAGAATGTGTCCTAACTTCCGTGCTCTCAACAAACTGACCATCAAAGACAAATTTCCCATCCTGTCATTGATGACCTCCGGGATGAATTGAGTGGCACCCAATTCTTTACCAAACTTGATATTCGCTCGGGCTATCACCAGATACGTATGAAAGAGGCCGACATTCCCAAGACTTCCTTTCACACTCATGAGGGCCACTATGAGTTTTTGGTCATGCCCTTTGGCTTATGTAACGCCCCCTCCACCTTCCGGAGCCTCATGAACCATGTCTTCCGCCCTTTTCTCCGTCATTTTGTCTTAGTTTTCTTTGATGATATCCTCATCTATAGAAAAACCTGGACATACCATCTTACTCATGTGGATCAAGTTCTTTTACTACTCTCTCAGCACCAACTTTTCCTGAAACAATCCAAATGTGCTAATGGTGCCTTAGAAGTAGAATACTTGGGTCATCTGGTGGGAAAGGATGGCGTCAGGGTGGACCCGAAAAAGATTGAAGCTATGCAAGACTGGCCGTACCCAAAGACTCTCAAAATCTTGTGTGGATTTTTGGGCCTAACAAGGTATTATCGCAAGTTCGTTAAGAACTACAGAAAGATTGCAGCACCTCTCACGACTCTCCTCAAAAATAACTCTTTAACTTGGACTCCAGCAGCTGCTCAAGCTTTTCAAACCTTGAAGACGACCATGTGCACCACTCCAGTTCTGGCCCTTCCTGATTTCACAAAGACCTTTGTGTTGGAATGTGATGCCTCAGGGAAAGGAATCGGCGTTGTCCTTATGTAAGAGGGTCGACCTTTGGCCTTCACCAGTGAGAAACTATCTGAAAGGAATCTGGGCAAACCCATTTATGAAAAAGAAATGTTGGTGATTCTGCATGCCATTGAGCGGTGGCGTCCTTATCTCTTGGGGAAACGCTTCCAAATTAAGATCGACCATCAAAGGCTCAAGTACTTTCTGGAACAACACATTTCCTCCCAGGAGCAACAAAAATGGGTGACTAAGCTCTTTGGATATGATTATGAGATCATTTACAAGAAGGGAAAAGACAATGTCGTGGCGGATGCACTGTCCCGAAAATATGAAGATGAAGGATCCCTTTTTTCTCTTTCCTTCATTGTACCTGATTGGCTCCAAGCTATGTGCCAAGAATGGCTTCAAGATCCCAAAAGTTCACATCTGATCCAACAACTGCAGAACAAGGCTCTGGCTCCCCCAAGGTACTCCTGGCTCCAGGATGAGCTTTGATACAAAGGCCGTTTGTATTTAAGTAAACAATCCAAGCTCAAATCCACGGTACTTTCTGAGCTTCATGCTACACCCACAGTGGGGCACTCAGGGTTCACCAAAACATATGACCGAGTCAAAGCGTTCTTTTTCTAGGATGGTATGAAGCAGACATCCATAAATTTGTCGTGAATGTGAGGTGTCCAGCGCCAACAAGGGAGAAGCTTGATCAAATCTCGAGGGCACCCTCCAGCAGCTTTGATTCCCCACCTTTATTTGGAAGGATATCTCTATGGACTTTATTACGATTTGCAAATTGGGAATCAATCCCGGTCATAATGGTGGTGGTGGATCACCTTTCAAGTGTATGCTCATTTTGCGCTCTTCACCACCCATTTCTTGCATCCATGGTGGCTCACATTTTCATGGACCCGGTCTTCAAGCTTCATGGCATGCCACCTCTATTGTGTTGGATCATGACCCAACAAGCAATTTTTGGCAGGAACTGTTTTAGCTACAAGGCACACAATTGCATCTCATCTCGGCTTATCATCGGTGATGGTCAAGCGAAAGTTGTCAACAAGTGTTTGACATATCGAGGGTGCTGCCTCGAAAAACAACAGTGGGCTCAATGGTTCCCTCATCAAATGGTGGTACAACACTACATACCAGCCCACAATACTCACATGACTCCTTTGAGCGGTATATGAATGAAACTGTGGGTTCTCTCATACTTACCGGGTACCTCGAGATGAAGCGGTATATGGACAGAAGCCACCTTCAGTTCTCTCATACTTACCGGGTACCTCGAAGGTCCAGGCGGTTGACCAAACACTTACAATTTGAGAGGATATCCTTCATACTCTTAAAGAGAACTTGGTCATGGCACAGAATCAAATGAAGCAACAAGCAGATCAAGGTCACTCCGAACGTCAATTTGCAGAAGGGGATCAGGTGTTTCTGAGACTGCAACCATATAAGAAAACTTCCCTCAAGGTCGAGCATTGTCAGAAGATAGCACCCAAATTTTATGGCCCTTACACAGTTCTCAAGCGTGTGGGACAAGTCGCATATCAGTTAGCTCTACCCAGTCAGTCGAAGCTACATCCTGTTTTTCATGTTTCATGCTTGAAGAAGGTGATTGGAACCAGGTGACAAATTCAAACCAACCTTCTAGAGTTAGTTGAAGAAAGATCCATTTGGCTATAGCCAGAAGCAGTTTTGGACCAACGTGAGCATCGCCCGCATCAAAGAACCATCAAGGAAGTGCTAGTACAGTGGAAAGATATGACTCCAACAGATGCCACTTGGGAACCAGCTACCATTCTGCAGCAATTTCCACATCTCAAGCCTTGAGCACAAGGTTGTTTTTAAGGGGGCGGACATGTTAAGGTTCTAACCCGCACATAGGTAGATCAATGTATTCGGATGTAATAAAGGTCAATATTAATAAGGCCTTTCAATAAAATAGAATAAGGCATATGTAAGAAGACCTAATAGAAGTTTCCGCTTCTAGAAGGATCTTCCTCTAGATGCTTCTCTTAATAGACATATTTAGTATAAATAAGGGTCAAGGGTATGAAAACCCTAGCTTGGAGATTATTGTAACAGAGCATTGCTCGACTGGAGGTTGCCCCCTCGAAGAGGCCTGTGAACATTGCTTTCTGAATCAAAGTGTTATTTCAGTTGTTGTTCTCATATTAATTATGTGTTATTGTGGATGATTATGCTGGTTATATTACTGTTATTCTGCCATTCCTAACATTTTATTTCTATTCTGTGTATTTATTAGATCTAATATCTTGCATGTACCATGTGCATGCATCCTCATACATAAACTCTACTCAAGGCAAGTATGTATCTCTCTAGTCATGTTCCATATAGGTATGTGTAATCATGAACAAGTATAATATCCCTCACATGATCTTAGTCATCAACCCCTTTCTGATATTCAATTTCTAAATACATCAATAAATACAAGATCTCAACCATGTACCATAAAAACTCTTAGCCATATGCCAAGAAATAAGATATGTGCCTCAACAAGAAGTATCAATGATAAATATACTAGCATTGTATTTCTGTAGATCTAACTTATACAAAATATCCCATGTAGCCACTAGTCTCTCTAGGGAGAATCCTCAAATCTCCATTTCCATTCCTCATGAATACATCAAAATCCAACTATTCATAGAAATAAGACATACCTTTTGAACCAATGGATGGATCTGATGTATTTGAGCACTCTAGACCTTCCTGGGAGCTTGATCTCAAAATCTAGAACCTCTACACCTTCATCTTCTCAAGTTTCATGGTTTTATCAACATGTACTCACCCTATACACATCCAACCCATGTGCATACACTCCCTATACACAGATAGCCCGCATATTGTATGCACCCTATACACAGACAGCTCGCATATGCCTCAGAAAATGGAGTTTTCTGTAAATCCAAGAATTTCTCCATCAACCCTTCGTGCTACCTCAAACGTTCGCCACTTCAGATGTATCCACAAGTATTTACAAGAAGCTTTACACAAGAAAATAGATATACAAAATGTACACGTGTGTGTTTAATGAGTGAGCTTTGCCTCTTATTTATATCTTCATGTAGCCTTACACTTTCCTTAATTTAGGGATTATTTATTTAAAATAATTTATTTTTCAAAGCACTTTGACCCTTGGGGGCTTCTATAAGACTTATGAGGGATTCTCCAACTTCATATGGTCGTAATTCTCTATCCGTGAGGAGTTATGTGACGTTCCACATACTACCGGAAACGACAAGACAAGTACTATCTATATAGGATAGATTCCCTAACAAATTCATTGTCCTTCAACTCATTATTCCATAATTAAGCATGGGTTCTCTTACTCCGCAAAGTGTCTTCCCGTGAGGGCTTTCATCATAAGGGGACCACTTTGGAGTTCATCCATATTTAATTTTTATCAACCATGACGAGACAATAATGAGTCATCTTTACATCAAACAATCTTGGGTCCATTACCCAAATGTTTGTGCTGCGGGGCTTTCTTCAAGGGTTGACATCAATGACAACCAACCTTAATCAACACAACATTCATAATCCCAAAAGGAATTTTTGCATACATGAAATTACCCCAAGGTGTTGTAAAGGATTTCTTATCCCAGTTGTCAGGGTGCACCATGATCTGGTTGTACCCAAAAAAACCATCAAGCATTGACATTTTCTAAGAGCCAACCACCTTTTCCAGGATGTAATCCATCTTAGGAAGTGGATAGTTGTCTTTGAGTGACACCCTATTTAGATTTTGAAAGTCCACACACAATATTATTTCACCACTTTTCTTTCTAACGGGAACAAGGTTAGTTTCCCACTTGGAAAATATTAAGGACACAATCATATTGGCATAAAACAATTTCCTTACCTCCTTTTCAATCAGTGGAAACAACAGAGGGTTGATTCGTCTCAACTTTTGCTTGAAAGGTTTTTGATCTTCCTTGATGGGAATTACATGTTGAATTAATCTAGTGTCATGGACCTTCAAATCTTCGTAACTCCATGCAAAAACATCAGGGAAGTATTTCATAAGGCTGATATACCTCTGTTTGATTTATGGACTAAGTGTTTTTGACAATATCATGATCTTAGGATTTTCTTGAGTACCAATGTTGCAATCCTCTATATCCTCATCATTCGAAGTGATTTTTGGATTTTTGGCTACATCATTTTCATCAAAAAGATTTTCTAACGGGACCACACCTTTGGGGATAATGTTGTTTTCCAGCTACACTATATCCCTTCCAACTATCCGATTTTGAAAAAAGTCATTGTTTCTTAACACAACCGCATCTTCATTTTCTTCACAACAACACTCATCATCAATATTCATGTTGGCAAATTCATCACGCATTTGGAGGAATCTCTCTACCTATTTATCATCTTGAAACACTTGCCAATATTTAATGTTATCGGGTACTGCAGGCCTATGTTTAACTTGAATTGCATACTTCTTATTTGGAAAAATTGGAATTTTGAACACCGAAGCTGAAGTAGCCAAAGCATCTACAATTTGATTTCCCCCCCTAGGAATCACTAACAAATTGTATTCTGAGAACTCTTCAAGGAGATTCAACACTAAATTTCTATATGCTCTCAATCTAGGATACTTGGAATGATATATACCCTTTACCTAATTAATGATGAGATCAGAATCTCCATGTAAAACTATCCTTCTAGCACCCAATTCCTTTAACGCCCTCTAACCCAAAATTGGTGCCTCATATTCGAACATATAATTGGTACAATCGAAATAAATCTTATAAGAACAAAGTTTTGTACCTACTTTGGGAGGGTTAATCCACACACTAGCTTCGGTTCCTTCCCTACCGTCAGCTCCATCGAAGCTCATATTCCACATTTCATTTTCCACGTTGTTTCTCTGATCTGTGATTTCCTTTGTTCGGTGCTCGGCTTTTTCTTCGACAGTCATGACAATTGTTGGCTTCCACTCTTCAAAAATTAGGTTATTATAATAAAAAAATAGAGGAACCAAATTCAGTGTCAACATAGTAAATAGGATGATTATTTGGTTGGGTTTCGCTACTCACCATGTACTTGAGAAGCACTTCTCTATACAATCTCCTTTCTTGGACAAAAACATGGATAATAGCATACGACATGTCCATCTGCAAGGTTCCCTTTAATTTTGTAGCCCAATATCTAGATAACAACATGACAAATTTTGGGGGAATGTCGGAAACCACCACGCCCATGACCATATTTTTCAATGGGATTTGAGACAATGATACAACCAAATCTTTGATCAAACCCAAGCATTTCACCTTTCTTGAGTCAAAAGAGAAAAAATCTTTATAAGGTCTTGTAACGTCCAAGACTAACTCATCCATGACCACCTTGGGCATGATTTTATGTGATGCATCTGAATCTAACATGGCATTATGTAAGGTCATGTCATGAATTTTAAGTCTAACATAGAAAGGAGGAACATCATCAACATCGCCACTTTCTTCTACGTGTGGGACAAACAAGATGGTAGGGTGGTCATGTTGTATGTTCAAGGTGTCAGGAGCTTCTTCCATCTTTAACATTTTAACAATATGATCTCTATACTCTCCCTTCTTGATTAGCTCATTAAACGGAACAAAGATTTTGACTTTATCCATTTCTCTTTCAAAATTAAAAGGAGGAGGATTTTTTTCTACCTCTTTAACGATCGCTTCCTTTCTTGCCTCAGGTGCTTTCTTTAGGGATTCTTCCTTTGATTTTCCTTTCTGCATTGCATCCCTTATTGAATTATCTTTCTTCGACTGGCTTGAAGAAGGAGTGTTCATCTAGAGTTCCCTTGTGGGATTCTCCTTTGGAAGCTTTATAAGCGCCTTTTTACTTATGAGGTTATACTGCTTCTAAAACTACATAATAGCATTGTGTTTTCCTTTCCTAAAATCCTATGTTTTCAATGAAAACATATCATCATTCTCCAGTATAAACTCATCACTCGCATACATAAATTGATCGTGCTCTCCTTTTGTTAAGAAAATGTAAGTTTTTGTATCGTTGCAACAATGCATCTGGTCTTGGATTATTTGATCAAAATCTTTGTTTGCATAGTTTTTTTGGAAAGGAGTTCTTATCTGCTGATCACCTTGATCTCTCTGGTCTCTTTTCCTAATCTGTGGAACCGAGGCTCTTCTAAAATTTTGATTTCTAGAATGGAAATCTTTTTTCTCCCTGGTGGCAGGATTGTTCTCCACATACATCCTTTCCATGAGTTTTTTGATAGTCTTCATCATCAATTCAAATTTTTTGTTTGATGATCGAGACGTAGAGGGTTACGCTAACCCTTGGGGCTTCTTCCCATTTCTATAAAAAATATTTTTGATCTTCCCTAATGCCATCAGATTTACTTTGACTTCAATCACGTCGCTCATCATAGCGTCTAATGTATTAGACCTTCTTTCTACTAACATAAAGGCAAAGTCACTGTCAAAATAATCAACATATTGGAGCTGGGAAGCCCTGGGGGGAGGTTCGACTTCCGTGGGAATTGAATTGTAAAATTTCATGAATCTGGATGAGAACTCTTGCACTGTTTCATCTGGTGATATTTTAATATTATTGTAATGAGTTAGTGACTAAAGAGGATTCTTTTTATTGCCCCATCTGGCAAGAAACAATGGTTCAAAAGATGCAAAGTTGGGGATGCTCGCTGCTTGAAGGGCCTTGAACCATTTTATGACATCCCCTAAGAGACTCTACGCAAACAATATTATTTTTAAATCCTCATGATCTACCTCTTCCAGGTCAACAAAATCATTAAACCAATCTAAGTGTTTTTGGGCAGAAGCATTTCCTTAAGCATCGTATAATTTAATTCTCTCATTATAATTATGAGGCAAATCATGTAATTGGGTCGACAAGATGAGAGGGTATAACTTGGCGGCCATGAATCTAGGAGGGATTTGAACTATATGGATGGTCTGAGTGGGGATTATGGCAGTTCGCAGGGGGTTGGTTGGTATCAAAGATTGAATTTTTTTCTCATCGAAAATGATTTCATTCAAATAGGATTATGATCTGGACATGGACATAGTTTGTTGAAATAGTAAATTGAAGTTAAGGTCGTCAATTATTTTTACTTCGTCTTTAGGTAAAGAGAGGTTTCTGTCTAGGTAATATAAAGGGTCCGTTATCCTTTCCATTCCTTTTCACATAAGTTTTTCGGGATCAGACATTGATGCTACAGGCTCTGGGTCAGGGTTCGCTTTGGTGTAAACTTTCTTAGGAGCCAGGATTTCTAATTACTCTATGTTATTGATCTTATTTATTTAATTCTCTAGGGTAACATAATTTTCATCCAATATAGGTGCCTGACCCATTGTTACCCTCAGGGATCAAATCTACAACTTCAGCCGTTTTCCCAGGGAAATTTTTCAATTTCGTCCCCGATAACGACACCAAAATGTTATCACTTGGTAAATTGTTGGGATGAAGAGAAATGAAGGACCAAGGTAACCTACAGACCAACTTTAAGACTGGAAACTATAATTTCCAATCTTGAGAGGGCTTTCTATGAGACCTATTCTCTGATATATAAATGACTTTGGTTTGTCGACTAGATTTATATGTTTGAGGAATGTTTCTGGTTTCGCTGGTAAGGAAATACATAAAATTGGGCTATGGATTCAACCTCCTAAAAGTGAGAGAAATCAATGACTGGTAACGGAAAATTTGAGAGGATAAAGGATAAATAGGAAATGGTTTTTGAGTTTAAATGTCGTTGTGTATGGTGGAAGAGAAGGGACATAAAGCGAATTAGAGCACCATTAAAGATGAATTCTAACTTACTTAGAAACAAAAAAATAGAGTTTAAATGGCTGAGTGTAAAGCACCGCGCGATGAATTTTAAACTCGTCAAACGTTACAATTTAAACAGAGGAAAAATACATGAATTTACAAGAAACAGGAAGTATATCCAGCCTTTCCACTTCTCTCTTTCTTTTTTATGATTTGGGATGTTGTCATGATGGAAGTATGCATTTGCTTTGTGCGTGCGGTAATGAATGGTAACACCCTCTCTACGCGACAAATAAGAATGACAGACTTCGCAGACACTGTCACAAAGGAAGTGATAGAAACTTTGCACAACAAGCAAAATCAACCACAGGAGTCCACGACGCGGCAACAAGGTGCAATGGAAAATTTTGGCGTAGTGGGAAACAATAATGGGAATCTTGTCGTGGTAGGAAGGTGCGACAGAAAATTCCGACGTGGTAGAAAAGTACTGGGAGACTTTTTATGGTTGGTAGGCGCGACGGAAAATTCATGTGTGGTAGAAAATTATTGTGAGACTTGTCACGAGGCAGAGAATTTAGGCGCAGTGAGAAATTCAGCGCAACAGGAAGAAATTACAAAGAAGAAACACTGACCGCGAGAATAAATATCATCCAACATGCTAGTTCGCAGTGAACTCCAACAAACTTTAAACAATGACTGAAAATGATGAAGGAGACGCAACAAATTGAATTAACAAACTTACAAAACGAATGATGGCAATCAACTTTCACACTACAAAGGGCTCTAGGGATTGTAGAACAAACCATAGACAATGCACAAATACTGAAAGTAAAGGAGGGTTATGCAGGGTGACCAGTATTTATACTTGAACAAGTAAGGATTGGAATCATGGGAGAGGTCGATAAATACATGGTGATGAGAAGTTTGGAAGCAGTTTGAAGATTTGCGCAGAAAAATCGTGCGACGGGTACACTTTGAAGTGTGCATAGTACAAATGATAAGAGCAGAAGAGTATACATGATATGAGTGTCGTGATTTTTTACCTTTTTGACTTCATAATTAGGTGATATTTTTCGTTATATCTATCGACGTGACCTTTATCCCAACAAATTTCCTCGATCTCTGGCATGTAAATTCCCCTTTTCTGACAAGACTCAATATTTTGGGAAAGGGACCTTTACAAGTCACACATGACTAAAAATTACGCCCTTTCCCGACTCCAAGGGCCAAACCTACTACTTTTTTATTTTGACCCATTCTTTATTCGGTTCCTGACCTCACACACTTTAAAACACGAACTATGACTCATCTAGGACTAGCTCTAACTGTAAAAATTATAGTGCTAACAACTGGCTCCAATGGGGAACAATGTCTAAACCTCCAAAACATAATGCATGAGTAGTAATACCTCTCAAATACCTGAGAATCCACTTTACTTACTCCCAATGTTCTTTACTTGGATTGTTCATATACCTGCTCACAACTCCCACTGCATGTGCAATATATGGTTTTGTGCAAACCATTGCATACATCAAACTGCCAACTGTTGATGAATAAGGGACCTTGGACATGTATTATATCTCCTCCTGTGTCTTGGGACAAATTTCCTTAGTTAGTTTGAAATGGCTAGCCAAAGGTGTACTAACTGGTTTTGAATTCCAAATTATAAGCCTCTACAACACCTTCTCTATGTACTCACCCTGAGACAATGTCAATTTGCGATTTTTCTTGTCTCTTGTTATTCTCATAGCAAGGATTTTCTTTGTGGCACCTAAATCCTTCATCGCAAATGAATTAGATAATTTCTTCTTGATCACATGTATATACTGCATATTAGACCCTGCAACAAGCATGCCATCTACATATAATAGCAATATAATATAACTTCCATTTTCTAGCTTTTTAAAATAAACACAGTGATCAGAATGACATCTACTATAACCCTATTCTATCATAAAGTTATCAAACTTCAAATACCACTTCCTTGGAGATTTCTTTAGGAAATACAAGCCATTCTTCAACCTGCATACCAAATTCTTCTTCCCTTTGACCTCATACCCCTGTGGTTGCTTCATATAAATCTCTTCCTCCAAATCCCCATGGAGAAAAGGTGTTTTTACATTGAACTATTCAAGATACAAATTTTCTACTGCCACAAGACTTAAAATAGTCCTAATTGAAGTCATTTTAACAACAGGAGAAACTATTTCATCAAAATCTATACCTTTCTTTCGTGCAAACCCCTTTACAACAATTCTAGCCTTGTATTGGTTTTTTCCTCCATCTTCTTCCTTCAACTTGTAAACCCATTTATTTTGTAGTGCTCTTTTTCCCGTAGGAAACTGAACCAAGTCCCAAGTCTGGTTATTTACCAAGGAATCCATTTCGTCTTTCATGTCTTGCTCCCACTTCTTTTTGGTGTCTACCTGCATTGCCTCTTCATGACATCTGGTTCATCAGAATCAGTCAACAATAAATAATACAATGAAGGAGAGTATCGTTCATGGGGTCTACTTAAATTGGTATATCTTCTAACAACACTTGCAGTATTTTGAGGTACTTGTTGATCATCTTGGTGTACATTATGATTTTCGGGTACCTTTGCAATTTATTTTTCAGTGATCTCATCAAGCACTATCTATTCTGGTTTTTCTTTTTCCTATTTCCTTCCCTGCAACTGATCTTTGTACATGACCTTATCATTGAATATGACATATCTACTCCTAATGATTTTTTTATTTTCATAATACCATAAGCGATAACCAAAATCATTAACATCGTATCCAATAAAGGTACACTTCTTGGATTTTTCCTCAAGCTTTGTTCTATTTTCTTTATCAATATGGACAAATGATTCACAACCGAAAGTCTTCAAAAAAAGAATAGTTTACCTTTATACTCGTCCATGCCTCCTCTGGAATTATACCATCCAAAGAACTTGAAGGTCCTCTATTTATTAAGTAAACAACAATATCTACAACATCGACCCAAAAATGTAAGGGAAAACCAACATGAAATGTCATACTCTTTGCACGCTCCATGATTGTCCTGTTCATCCTTTCTGACACACCATTTTCTTGTGGTGTTCTTGGAAATGTCTTCTCTCTAAGAATCCCATTGTATGAATAGTAATCATCAAACTCCTTGCTACAATATTCACCTCCATTTTCTGATCTGAGACACTTCAACCTTTTTCCTGTCTCATTCTCAACCAAAGCTTTCCACTGCTTAAAAGTATCAAAAACATCATATTTTTTTCGAATGCAATAAACCAAAGTTTTTCTAGTTGCATCATCAATAAAAGTAACATAATAATGAGATTCACCAAGAGATGATACCTGAGTTGGTTCCCATACATATGTATGCACAGGCTCTAACCTTTCACTCTTCTTTTCTTTTCCGACTCTGAGAAATATCACTCTCTTATGTTTTCCATAAACACAATGCTCACAGAAATAGAAATCCAAATCAATTTGTTTAAGATCTGGCAACAAATTTATTTTGTGAAGTATCTGCATCCCCTTCTCACTCATGTGTCCAATGCTATGATGCCACAGTGTTGTATCCAATCCTGTAGAATCTAAATATATAGAAGAGTTAGTATTACCAATACATCAATACAATGTACCTACCTTCTCTCCTTTTTCTATCACTAATGATCCTTTGGTGACCTTCCATGCCTTATTTGTAAATATGGATATACAACCTTCACTTGCCAACTGCCCTGTTGAAATTAGATTTTTCCTTAGATATGGAACATGTCTTACCTCTTTCAACAACCATTGGTTTCCATTTCTTTTCTTTATTTTTACCTTTCCCATTCCAACAATTTTGCATGGTGCATCATCACCCAAATGAACCTGTCCAAAATCGCCTTGAATATAATCTAGAAAATGTTTCTTATGGGGTGTGGCATGAAATGAAGCCCTTGAATATACTACCCAAGACTCAGAAATACTATCTATAGAAATAATCAAAGCATCTTGTAACACATCACCTGTTACATTTGCGTCCTGATTTTTCGCCTGTTGTCCATCTCTTTATTTATTTGGAGCTCTGCAGTATTTCTTCAAATGTCCTTTCTTCCCACAATTCCAACACTCTATCTTTCCAAATATGGATTTGGATCTGCCCTTCCTAGAATTCCCATGGTTCCTTGATCCATTTCCTCTATCCTTTTGTCTTCCCCTGTTCTCCATGTTTAACGCATTACCTCATGTCTCACCTGTGATTTTCCGTTGCATTTCCTCACTAAGGATAACACCAACAACATCATCAAATTTTAAAGTATTTGAACCAGAGACAGAGTTACTTACAGCCATGACCAAGCCGTTCCATCTTTCTCGAAATGAGCACAAGATTATAAGAGCCATGCCCTCATCATCAAAGTCCACTTTTACATAACTTAGTTGATTAGTAACCGTATTAAATCCATTTAAATGATCTGCAACAAACCCAACTTCTGACATCTTCATATTAAATAATATCTTCATTAGAAATACCTTATTGGATGCCGATGGTTTTTCATACAGTTTAGCCAATGCGTCCATCAACTCCTTCGTTGTCTTTTCTTTCAAAATATTGAAAGCCACTGATGCTTCCAAGCTCAAGCGTATCGTTCCTAGTGCCTTTCTGTCAAGAACCTCCCATTCTTTGTCCTTCATGGCCATCAACTTCTTTGCTATTCCACCCAATGGTAGGAATAGATCCTTCTGATATAAATAATATTGCATCTGCATCTTCCATAACTGTTAGTTTTGGTCGTTAAATTTATGGACCCTAAAGTTTCCATCTTCCACCATTGCTCCCACTAGAACCATGAATCCTCTTTTCCTGTGAGTTACCTTTCACTCGAATACCAATTGTTAGAAAAAAAGGATCATGGAGCAATAAAATAAAATAAATGCAGAAATAAACACAGAAGATACACAATACAATAGAGACACAAATATACGTGGTTCACCCAGTGTGGGCTATGTCCACCAGAGAAATTGTCAGGTCCTTCCTTTATTATTATCCAACAAATGAAGGGATAAAACCTACAACACACTCATTGTAACTTCGTCTTCTTTCTTTCATAGTCTCTTATCTTAAAATACAATATTCGTGATGATACATAGCCACAATACATTTCCCTCATAAAAGAGGGTTACCTTCTAGGGAAAAAAACCCTAACATAACTTCTACCATCAGATCTGCGACCTTATAATGAATGGTCCATATTTAGAATTAAATTACAATATACATTTACAAGGAAAATTTTCCTTCTGGGGCTTCGCTGAAATATCCCTGATTCCGCCGATCGAGATATTTGCTACTGATCTACTATTATGTCTTGTCGATCTGATACACTGGGGGTTTCTGGATGCGTTTCAGTTGTATGTTTGAGATCTTAATGGTTATTGCATGTGCATGTGGGTTATTGCATGTGCATGTTGGTCATTGCATGTGCATGTTGGTTATTACATGTGCATGTTTCATAACAACATATAAAGGATGCATGCAAAAGTAGAGAACATCCACTGCCCAATATCATGTAAAATAACGGTTCGAGCATGGAAATACAATAGCCTACTGGAAATATAGAATATAAACGTCAGTCAGATCTCATGGATCAGTACTGGAATACAATCAAATAACATAAAAATACCTGTGATCAGAAGATGATGGAAAATATTATGCATGCACGGATAGATCATCAAAAATATGCAGTTACAGAGAAATACGGTAACCGCTACCAGCTAGGAAAACTCGCCCAGAAGAATGGATCGTCTGAATGCACCAGAAACGGCTCCAATGGAAGCGCCCTGGCCTCTAGACTGAAATGGATGAGTGTCGAATCTCATATCTGGTCTCTAAGGCACTGGATCTGGACCCCTGGGGGGTTTGCGCCCCTCCTAGAGCTCAAAAATGATCGTCTCGCCAAATAAGGAAATGGGTCGGAAGGATTTGTCTGGATCTGCTCTGAAACTCTGCATGCAACACCAAATGTCTGTCCTTAAGAGTTGCACCCTAAATGGTTGAATGAGTCGATCTGCAAGATTCCACCATCAGAATCTGATGAT
>SNQJ01S0037309.1:0-16759 GCA_010110895.2 Picea sitchensis
AATGGTAATGTTTTGTAAGGTTATGGTAAAGTATGGTAATAAATTGGAAAATGTAAATGGTCAGGGTTTACCAATGTGGTAAAGATATCGTGCTCAATTATTGCGATTAACAAAAAAATGCAGTGTGCTTGTGTTTATTTCCGGTCCTTGAACTAGGGCAAAATGATTCTATAACTTAATAATGGGGGTTGAGATTATTGGTTTTTACCTTATGTTAAGGTATTTGTCGGTTAATGATAATTAATGGAGCAGTTGGTCAGTAATTAATCACAGTCGGGGCGTAGGAATGTCCAGTCTTAGTTATTGGTTGGTCCTTGCCTGAGTCCTTTTTCTTGCACCTTCCGCAGAGGATGAGGTCTTTCCTTTATTCATTGTTCTGCCACGTTTTTAATGTCTTGTTGGGTCTGCATGTATCGGGTGGGACGTAGACACCCCCAAGTAGCCTTAGGAGATGGGTCTGTGTGTTTTTCTGCGTCAATAATCTAGTGTCGTATCAAGAGTCTCGAGCCCTTTAAAGGTAGGGTTTCCACTCTTGCGACACACCTGAGGGGATTACTAGTTTCTGCCTGAGCAGTCGGCCAGGAGCCTATCTGACCTCCTCTCTCTCCGGAGCAGAGGACTAAGATTAAACGCCCTGCTTTCCTGTGCAGAAATAGTAAAACCTACTACCTTGGATTCTACCTTCTGTGTTCGTATGGTACCTAACCCAGTATGTCGTTTATTGTTGAAGATATAGTGGGGTGCCTTTGTCTTGGGTAGTAGTTGCTTGCAGTTACTTGTTGTGCGCCTTGCATCTTCTTGTTTTGATCTTCGTGGTTGCGTCTTGTTAGTCGTCGGGTGGCGACGTAGAGTCCAGTGTGTCTGTTTCCCCTCCTACACACGTGCACACACTTTTTAAACAAAAAAAAAAAATCCACCTGTTATCGGCGTTGTTGTCGTAATGAGGAGTTTGTTACACTTTGTGATTAAATCCTTGATGCAATGTTCGATATAGTGGTTTCTTTCAAATCATACGAATGTTATTGTTGATTTAAATATTCAGATCGAGTTCTAGTAATATGATTATGTGATAATCCATTTGACTTTTGGTTTACAATGCTTTGGATTGTGATTTGAATGAAACTATTACCAAGGCGCCATCGATTGTACTACCAACATGATAGTTTTGTATGGTTTCTATTCACTCCACCACCCTCGCGCGCATAAGCATTAATGTCTACCTTGCACCTCAGGCTACCTCTGCTTGTTTTGAGAAAACCTACGGGAATTAGTCCTGTGTCTACCCTGTCGAACCCCTTCACCGATTACCCTGTTGACTGTGTGTTATGGCTCCTGTAGTGCGCATAGAACCCAACGGCGTCCAAACATTGTTTTTATTTAATAAGGCTTGAGAGGACCTGGAGAGGAACAAATGGTTAGTTTTCATTGAAAAATTCGAGGGTTTCAACCTCACAGTCGCTCAACAATTTGCCCTCACATTCGATGGATGCGGGGCCAAAGTTGGGGAAATCCAACTCGAATTGAACGAGGAATTCCTCAGCTCAGCCACTAGTTTGCCAGCTAAGGGGCAGAAATGGTTTAAGAATTCGAAGGTGGATGAAGTGCCATGGCCGCTCCTGTTTACCTCAAGAAAAATTATCAGTTGTGACAAAGGTATGTCGGTTAGAGCCCTTAAGTCTAGGTAGCATGATTTGTTGGCCATTATTAAGCAATTCATTACATGTGAAGGTAGATATGGTTTAGTGTTCCTATACCACCTACGACTGCTTATGAATTTCATAGATTTTCCTTTGAATATGCCACATTTCCTCCTTCGTAGCTTGTATAAAATGGAAAAACAATTTAAGAGGGAGAAGGCCGACTCCATCCTCTTCCACCACTGTCTTATTAAAATTGTTATAGTCCATCATCTAAGGTTGAGTGGAGACTGTTTGGAAGATTTCTTGTTGAGGAATGGCTTTACCACTCCTGATTTTGGTCAAGTGGACAAAACTTTGGTCACCGAAACCCTTGTCGGGCCTATCATGCCCCTTCCTACACTCTTACCCACTATTGAACCCTCGTCCTACCTGAACGACGACCTACCCGACACCCTGCCTCACTCATGTTCAAAAGACAGTGCTAAGCCTATTAAGAGGCCTGCAAGAAAAAAGGGCAAGGGTAAGATCGATGTCAATAGCAAGGGTAAGAAGGCTGCATGCTGGGTATCTAGGTGTGCTCGCAATAAACCCAAACAAAACACAGAGTAGAAACCAATTATTTTGAGTGAAGATTCGGATTCTGAAATCGAGCGATTTCTGACTGACGAGTACCCATACTCACACGGCCTTTGTTCTGTCAAGCCCTATGACTACGTCTCACACCTCCCGTCGTGCCTTAAAGATGACCCCAAATTCCCCGAGATCAAGTTTGACAGTGGAACCCCTGGTAATTTAAAATATTTCTCACCTGTAACGACTCAACCTGATCAACCACAGTGCAATCAATGCAACTCATGTCTCGAATGATACTATACAGATGTCCCTCTATTGCAATCCCGAATCAAGTCCTTGGAGAACCGGGTGACTGTGTTAACCAAGGAAAATGATATATTGCAAGCGAATGACAAGAGGAAAAAGACCACAGGCTCTGTCGTGTTCAAAAGTATAGAGGCAGCCACTGCCATTGTTAATTCGAAAATATCCTGATGGAATTGTATCCATGATACCAAGGTATGATATTTCACCATTGATTTTAGAATGATTTTGTTTGTTTTGAATTAGCATAAACGATTTTGTTTGTTTCGAATTAGCATAAATGATTTTGTTTGCTTTGAATTAGTAATAAAGGATTTGTTTGATAGATTGCATACAATTCTATTACCATTGGATTAATTTAATACGATTTTGATTGTAAATATGACCAGCTACAAAATCGTGAGATTCTTTAGCTAGTCATAAAATTTGAATTTCTGTTGATTTTTACAATTAAACACTATCTAAAATCGTTTATTTTTGTGCATCTACAGGTACACATGGATTTCAATGGGAGTTGGATCGATTATGGCATTTCAGAACATGCTTTTTGTTACACAGTTTTGTGATTAGGTTGTTAGTCTTAGGTAGAAAAAGGAATCTGGGAGATTGTTCCCATATTTTTTGCAAAGAGTTTTTGATCATTTCCATAAGGAATGTTTCATCCTGTGGCCTTTATATACTCTTTATTTTTTGTAAAAAAACCATCGCTGCTTGGAGACAGATACTATGGATTGATGATTCAGACTGAAATGAAAGTGGATGTTTTGTAACAGCTTTAGCTTTCAATATATCATACTTTTATTTCAAGTTTTGTGCATTTCAATTTGTAATCAAATTATTGAATACTTTTGATATCAAGATTTGTTACAGGTTGATGCGATATGATTTAAGTATTGTCCATATTTGATGTCTCTTATTTTACTTACAACAATTACTCTGTTTTAATTTAATGAACAGAAGGTTAATCTTCTTTGTTAAATGAGCAGTTATGCACAAATCTTTGCAGTAGGATTTATCTTAATGTGTTGATCTGTAAACCATAAAATTGTTGTTTCTATATCTTTTGTTTGTTCTATCATTCGTATTCAAGGGCATCGTTGCTTCCTATTTACGAGAAGCTTTATGCAAAATATGGTGTGGGTTTCCCCCATCAAACAGCTAAACCGAGTACTGTGCACAGAACAAATAGGAAGCGTTACTTCAGGTCAGTTTTTTATTTGCAATTTAATAGTCAATCAATTTGAGGATTCTCTGTAGATTAGATAGATATATAGTACATATTATTACTTTTATTGCTTAGTTAGATAGTTGTTGTTTTATTTCCTTTTCATAAAAAGTTATAAAAAATAAAAAATATAGCTTCGTTGTCATAAGACAATTCACAAATGATTTTGCAAATTTCGATTAAAATTTATATTTTGTAAACACTGTATATATAATCCTGATTTAATTGTATTTCTAACTGAACATTTAATAAGTAGAATTATTGTTTTATAATATTAGTTAGTAAACTGAATATATATTTTAGATTTGTACATAGTTTGTAGTAGTTGTTTTTCACTTAGATTAGTTTCTTTAGCTTAGTTTTTTTTACTTTCCTAGAACTTAGATTGGCCAATGGAGACGCTAAACCCATTAGAGTGGATTAATCCAAATGGATTGGGTTATTTAGATAACCCTGGACCGGATCCACCCCTCCAGATGACGAGTGATCAATTTCGCCTGTCAACAAATGGCGCTAGAAGGAGGGCCTTGAAATTATTAATGGCACGAGGCGGTCGTAAGACTCATCCACCACCCAACCGCTCACCTATAGTGACAAGAATTCATTCAAATGATAACATCGTCCCTCAAACAACAACCACATCAAACGATGATCTACGGATCACAGTTGAACCAGTAACCCCAAATCCTACAGGTGGTGACGTACAAGAGATTGTTCGCCAATCTCTCATAAGAACCCTTAGTTCCTTCACTCATTTAAGGCAACCAAATCGACCTTTGGACCAACCATTAGATTTCTCTGATATCAGAGAACAACTTGGAGGCACTAACCTCACTTTAAACCCTACATATCCAATCCTGACTCCTACTGTAGGAGGATCTGGAATACCACCCTCACCACCTCCATCATCCCCTTCTTCTTCTGGAGAAGACTCTTTTGACGAGGGAATTTCCTCCTCCTAGCCTTCCACACCATCCACACCAATGTCCAACCAGAACAATCCTGCCAGACCCTTTCTTGACCAAGATGCAGTAGCCGTACCCGGGCCTCAGCATCCCTTACCCAAACATTTAGAGAAGTGGCTCCCCAAGTTTGACCCTAACTCTAAACAGATCACCAAAGATCACATTAAAAAGTTTATGTTAGCCATTAGACTCCATAATTTCGAGCATGAAGACGTAGTCTGTAGTTTTTTCCCCTATACTTTCGAGGGCAATGCCTCTACCTGGTACTTTGCCCAGCAACCCCATATGATCATGTCATGGGAGAAGTTTGAGTCCTACTTTCTTGAGAAGTTTGGAGACGATAAGTCCCCAAAAGTTCTAGTCATGGAGCTTTCTAGTTTAAGAATGAATCCCAAAGAGAAAATTAAAGACTTTAACCAAAGATTCTTAACACTAAAGAACTGAATCCCTACGGATTTGATGCCTGCTGAGAATCTTATCATAGCATACTATACTAAAGCCTTACATCAAAGTATATCCATTTGGGTAAAGCAATATGAGAAAGCCACGTTGTTAGAGGCCTTCGAAGAGGCCAGTCAGATTGAGAAATACATCCTTAGTTTAAAATACACTACTAGCAACGAAACAAAGACTAGTTCATCTTCCAAAAAGAAAATCGAAATCCTCCCTAGACCTACTCAAAATAAAACACAACCTGAAAGCTCAGATTTAGAAAACCTAACAAAATTCATTCAAAAACTATCAAATCAAGTTATAGATTTGAAAAGGATGGTCAAAGAAGCTTCTTCGAACAAAGGGCCTTACAAACCCCCGTTTAGGAAGCCTTTTCCCACCAACTGACCTAATTCAAATACCGAGGGCCTAAATCTAGAAAGCCTGCAATTCTCCATTCAAACAATTCTAGAAGCCCAGGATAACTTGATTCCCCCTGAGGTCCCTGAGGAGGTAGTTGAACAAGAGACAGTTGAAGAAGAAGAATCTTCTCCAAACATTTTTGGACACTTCTCGGATAGCATTTTTCAAGCTAATTTCGAGACAGTACATCCCTACAATACTAGGAGTAAGACAACAAATAAACCTTCTTCTAAAAACACTACGACTTTACCCCCAAAATAGTCTAAACCAGCTGAGACTAAACAGAGTCATGTAAACCCTAACTTAGATTATGGTTTAGTTGAAGATCTAAAAAAGTTAAGGGCTAACATTTATGTTTATGAATTATTAAAATTTTCATTTCTGCTACAAAAAAATGTTACAAAATATCGCAGAGAATAGAAAAAACGGTAATCCGAGCAGTAACAAAGTTTCTCAGAATAACCCAAAAGTTCCTCAGAAGGCTTACACTAAGAACAATTCTGATCCTCACGAGAAGGGATGCCTTCCTATAAATAATGTAACAAATGTAGATAAATTAGCTTTAGAGGCTACGAGTAAAAAGCCACAAGCTTCCACCATTAGTACTCACAGAAATGTACCTCCATTTTTGTTAAATTTCGAAATCTTTAATAGGAACGTGCACAATTGTATGGTAGATTTAGGAGCATCATCCAATGTAATTCCATGGTCTGTGTGTCAGAAGATTAATGCTGAATTTGAACCATCCACCTTAAAAATCATCCAACTTGATCAAACTAGTGTTAAAGTTATAGGCGAATTAAGGAATGTGCTTATAAGATTATCGTCTAACCCCAAAGTTCATCAAGTGATTGATATTATTGTTGTGGATATTCCAGAAGTTTATGGTTTTTTTTTAAGAAGAGACTGGTCAGAGTAGCTACACGACTATTTCGCGATTGATTGGTCTCACCTGTGGCTGCCCGAGAATGACAAGCCCAACAAAATCAAGGTAAATCATGAACGCTACCTAAAGCTCATAGTCACAGATTTAAATGATCCCAATGAACCATTTACACCTTCTGTCGATTCACCCGAAATACAAGGGATGGATACCTTTTTCGGCAATTTCACGGTCGAGACTTTCGCTATCACTAACCTGGAGCAGCAGTCTGAGATTGTAGCACATATGCAGCCAACAGTTTTTACACAATGGTCTCCTGCACCCAATGAAAATCAAATATGGTCTCTTTACTTTGACGGGTCAAAGTCCAAGGAAGGAGTTGGTGCGGGCTGCGTTATTATTGATCCAGCAGGTAACAAAACCCTGATTGCATGCAGGTTAGAATTTGAATGTACTAACAAAACAACAGAATATGAGGCTCTATTGCAAGGCCTCAGAAAAGCATTAGATATGGACATTCAAAATTTGACTGTCTTTGGCGACTCGGAAATCGTGGTTAGACAAGTGAGAGATTCTATCCATTGTTTATCTCAACATCTCAAAAGCTACCAATCTGAGGTATGGAATTTAATGAATAAGTTTTCTGCTTTCAACATAAATTCTATTCCTAGATTGAATAATTTAGAAGCTGATTTATTAGCTAACGTAGCTTCGAAAATCTTTCCTGCAGAAGGCTTGTCCCCGAATGCATTCTCCGTTGAACTGTTGTTCAGGACATCCATTCCCGACAACATCACGAATTGGAGAGTCTTCGACAACGATCAACAAATTACTAGTTTTCTGCATATGGAAGAAACTTTCCAAGGCATGGTGATCAACGAATGAACTCATGATGACAATCTGCGTGATTTCACGGTAATACCAGATCCAAGATCTCCTGAATCTTCATCAGACATGGTAAATTCTATCCCTAAATATATAGTTATATTAGAAAATTTTTATGATCTTCAAGATAAATTCAAAAAATTGGTCAACTGTAAAACAAATAGTTCCTCTTTATCGTATGAAAAAGTAAACTTGGGAACTAATGACAATCCACGGTGCATTAATTTAGGGGTGGGGTGTTCTGAATAAGAGAAAGCCGCATTTACTAAATTGTTTAAGGAATTCAAAGATGTTTTTTCATGGACGTATGACGACCTAAAAACGTTTGACCCTAACATCATACAACACGTCATTCCTATGAAACCCCAAACCTCTCTGTTTCAACAAAAGTTAAGAAAAATGCACTCTAAGCTCGAACCGACCGTCAAAAAGGAATTAAATAAACTATTGAATGCTAAGATAATTTTCCCTATTAGGCACATGCAATGGGTTTCTAACCTTGTCCCTATCCGGAAGAAGAGTGGTGAAATTCAACTATGCATCGATTTCTGAAACCTTAATCGAGCGTCTGATAAAGACAATTACCCTGTCCCACCCATGGAACAGATCCTTCTGTTATAAAAAACAGGACCGCGGAGCAATAAAATAAAACAAATGCGGCAATAAAACACAGAAGATACATAATACAAGAGAGACACAGATTTATGTGGTTCACCCAGTGTGGGCTACGTCCACCAGAGAAATTGTCAGGTCCTTTATTTATTATTATCCAGCAAAATGAAGGGATACAACCTAAAGCAAAACCTGTTGTAACTTCCTCTTCTTTCTCTCACAGTATCCTCTCTTATAATACAATACTTTCCAACCTACATAGCCACAATACATTTCCCTCATAAAAGAGGGTTGCCTTATGGGGAAAAAAACCCTAACATAATCTCTATCATTAGATCTGCGACCTTATAATGAACGGTTCATATTTACAATGAAATTACAATATACTTTTACAAGGCAATTTTTGCTTCGGGGGCTTCGTCCTCGAACCCCCGCTGGGGGCCCACTTGCCCCAGAGGGGGTACCCCCCTCTGCACTCCCTCGTGTGGAAGAGTGTACATACTTCTGGGGTGTAAATACTTCATGGGGTATAAACATGGCTGAAAGTAAAAGACCTCTAAATCAGGAAGATGATCAGGCTCCACAACCAACACCTTCAACATGTATCTGGTTCTGAAAGATTATCCTTATTGGATGGTTTTTTAGGGTACAACCAAGTCCTGATGTCTCCTCTAGACCAACTTAAAACTACCTTCTGCACTCCATGGGGCACCTATGCTTATAGGAAAATGCCCTTTGGACTCATTAATGCTGGTGCCACTTTCCAGAGAGCGATGGGCATCACTTTCTGAGGCTTAATCAATCAATCTATTGTAGTTTACCTAGATGATGTTATTGTATTCTCGAAAAAAAAAACTGATCATCTAGCTCATTTGAGAGACGTTCTGCAGCAATGTCATAAGTATGGCATTTCCTTGAATCCCAGAAAATCTATCTTCGCAGTAGAACAAGGTAAACTCTTAGGATTTATTGTGTCAAGCAAAGGGATGATTATCGACCCTGAAATGACTCAAGTCATCTCGAAACTTCCCCCTCCCATATCAAAAAAGTCAATGCAGTCTTTCTTAGGCTAGATAAACTTTGTCAGGAGATTTGTCCCCAGTTTTTCAGAAATGGTCAGACCTTTACAGGATTTAATAAAAAAAGACACACAATATCATTGGGGACCCTTAGAAAACCAAGCTTTTAATTCAATAAAAAAGGCCATAATAGACGCTCCTTCTCTCATGAGCCCCGACTTTTCGCAAGACTACACGCTCTACACATTTGCTTCTGACCGCTCCTATACTGTTGTCCTAACTCAAAAGAATGCTGAAAACAATGAAGTCCCAATTGCGTTTATGAGCTCTGCTTTCAAAGGCACAGAACTTAATTACCCAGTGGTAGATCAACAAGCCTATGCTATTTTTAAAGTAGTCAAGCACTTCCAATCTTATCTTTTGAAATCTAGGACGAAAATTATTGTCCCTTATCCAGCCGTCAGAAATATGTTAGTGCAGAAAGAACTAGGCAAAAAGAGGGCGAACTGGGTTACCTCCTTACAAGAGTATGGCATAGAAATCATCCTAGTACAAATAGTGAGAGGCCAAGGGTTATGCAAGTTAGTCGCTGACTCAGCAGAAGGACAACAAGAAGAAAATGATATGTCAAACCGAGCACAACACAATCAAAATTCAATTTGTTGTGCACAAAACTCTGTCAGTCCCAGGTATGACGATATAAAATTATGTCTTGAACATGGGTCAGCCCCCCATCACTTGGATCCCACTAAAAGAAGAGCGTTAATATTAAAATCTACCTCCTTTCAGTTGATTAATGGTATTCTGTTTCGTCAAAATTTTGATGGAGTACTAATGCGTTGTCTTGAAAAAGATGAAGCAGAAAATGTCTTACTAGAATTACACGCAGGAGAAGCTGGTGGGCATTTTGGTGGGGATACCATTTCCCATAAAGTTTTAAGAGTAGGTTATTACTGGCCTACACTTTTTAGAGATGCTCATTCCTTGTCTCGCAAGTGTATTATTTGTCAAAAAACATCCGGGCGGATACAGAAACCAGCCTTTCCTTTGTAGCCTGTTTCAGTAGACTCCCCTTTTCAGTAGCGGGGTCTTGATATTATAGGTCCAATCAATCTGACATCCTCAGAGTAGCATAATTTTATCATTAAATCCATAGATTACTTCACCAGGTGGTCTGAATCTGCCCTCTTAAGAGCTGTAAATACCAGTAAGGTAATTGCCTTTTTAAATTCGAATATTATTACTCGTTTTGGTATCCCTGACTGTTTAGTATTTGATAACGCTTCTCATTTTTCATCTCTTGATATGAGTGATTTTTCTCTAGAAAAAGGAATTAAATTGAAATATTCTGCCAGTTATTATCCTCAGGGAAATGGATTGGCAGAATCAACAAATAAGAATTTGATTAAAATCATCAAGAGAACGGTATCTGAAAATCACAAAAATTGGCACTGTTAAACGCAATCTGGGCTGATAGAGTAACACCAAAAAGTGTTGTGGGTAACTCTCCCTTCTTTCTCGTCTATGGTAGAGAAGCAATTATGCCACCACATATTCTTCTTTCCTCACTATAGCTGTCATAGAAAATACAAGAAGAAGACTGCCCTCCTTTGGAAAATTGAATAAACGCTTTAATAAAACTACAAGAGGTAAGGGCTCAAACAAAACATAAGTTAGATCAACATCAACTAGTGGTCAAAAGATGGTTTGATTCCAACTCTGCCTCTGACAGGAACTTTGAAGTAGGTGACCTTGTCTTAAAATGGGACAAACCACATGAGGGAAAGGGAGAACACACGAAGTTTCAAAACTTATGGCTAGGACCGTTTTTAATTGCTGCGAAATTGGGTCCTAGCTCTTTCCGATGACAGAATCTAGAGGGATAGTAAGACACCTATCCGGTGAATGGCCAAGCTCTAAAAAGGTATTTCGCTTGATGAAAACCCTGTGTATACTGTGTAAATATTTTTCTTTTGTTTGCTTTTCTTTTGCTGTTTTGGTTTTGATTTTTCCCTTACGCTTATTAGTTTTTACTTTTGAAATACACATACTTGCATTATGAGTTGTTCAGACAAAGAAAACATAATTTTTTTTCTCTGAAATGACTGCTGAAAAGTTGTCTAAACATCAATTGTGATATGCTTCTGAAATTTACAGCCATGTTAAAAAAAGCCTGTTGTTTGAAAGAAGTTTATTGATTCCAATCTATAATTTAAGCCTGTCACGATCATCCATTATCTTCTTACGCTGTCCCTGTTCCTTAAGGGAATAACTCAGAAGATGTCTCCCTGCCTTCGAAGGTTGATTTATTAATAAATCATCTCTATATCTTAATGAAGGACAGTTAAAAAATTCTGACAAGGTCTGTAAAAATATGTCCAAAATATCATAATTTTCAGCGTCACCCCGCTCAATTATATATCTTTAAAAACCAAACAAATCATTTAAAGAGCTGTGGGAAGTGCTTGTAAGCCCACCGGGATAATGAACAGGTCTGTTGTTAGCGGGTAAATGCATGCATGATGCCAAGATAACTTCATCGGGGTATTGAACAGGCCCGCTTGCAGCGAAGCAATGTCAGGTATATGAAAATTTGCAAATATGGAATCTCTTGACCTTAAAATGTACTTTATTCTGATCTGGAACTTCTTGGAAAGATACAGATATCAGAGTGGGTTAAATGGCAACCCTGTCGAGGCTATGGACGCCTGCTGGCAGCAGTGGCTCTGTCAAAAGTATTGGAGATTTTATCTTTAATATCATGACTTGCTTTTATTAAGACTATTATCAGTTTTCATCTTTTAAGCACAGCTGGAATTTTTATGATTGATGACGATGTTTAAACAATTTTCTGGTTATTTTTGAGTTTGAATTATTCTAATTATTCTAATCTAGATTTGTTCTTTTGGTAGAGATAATTGCTTCTACCAGTGTGTCGCCATTGTTGGCAGCCATCTTGCAATTCTTATTTTTTCCTTATAAGCTGCCTACACAAGGGTTTTGAACCCTTAATACTCGTCGCAATTCTTTAAACAAAACGACACTATTATCTTTCTCTTTCACACACCTGCCTTTCGTTTTCATTTTCACGACTGCAAGTGTGAAAATCTCGAGTTGGAAGTCATGTCAATGGCATTAAAATCATCTTTGGATTGTTATGAATTCTTTTGTTTATGTGGTCATAAATTGTTTCACCTCTATCTCAATAAAGGTCATACATTTGTCAAAACACCAAACCTTTATTCACTTTGCATTTTTGTTAATATGGTTTCAATTTATAATTTCGTCATGCAATGACTTTTGGTGTCTTTGATTAAATCCTTGGTGCAATGGTTTCATAGAACGCATTAACTTTGTGATTAAATCCTTGATTCAATGTTCGATATAGTGGTTTCTTTCAAATCATACGAATGCTATTGTTGATTTAAACATTCAGATCGAGTTTCGGTAATACGATTATGTGATAATCCATTTGACTTTTGGTTTACAATACTTTGGATTGTGATTTGAATGAAACTATTACCAAGGCACCGTCGATTGTACTGCCAACATGATAGTTTTTTATGGTTTCTTTTCACTCCACCACCCTCGCGTACATAAGCATTAACGTCTTCCTTGCACCTCGGGCTACCTCTGGTTGTTTTGAGAAAACCTATGGGAATTAGTCCTGTGTCTACCCTGTCGAACCCCTTCACCGATTACCCTGTTGAATGTGTGTTATGGTTCCTGTAGTGTGCATGGAACCCAATGGCGTCCAAGCGTTGTTTTTATTTGATAATGCCCGAGAGGACCTGGAGAGAAACGGATGGTTAGTTTTCATTGAAAAATTTGAGGGTTTCAACCTCACAGTCGCTCAGCAATTTGCCCTCACATTCGATGGATGTAGGGCCAAAGTTGGGGACATCCAACTTGAATTGAACGAGGAATTCCTCATCTCAGCCACTGGTTTTCCAGCTAAGGGGCATAAATGGTTTAAGAATTCGAAGGTGGATGAAGTGCCATGGTTGCTCCTGTTTACCTCAAGAAAAATTATCAGTTGTGACAAAGGTATGTCGATTACAACCCTTAAGTCTAGGTGGCATGATTTTTTGGCCATTATTAAGCAATTCGTTACATGTGAAGTTAGATATGGTTTAGTGTTCCTATACCACCTACAGCTGCTTATGAATTTCATAGATTTTCCTTTGAATACGCCACATTTCCTCCTTCGCAGCTTGTATAAAATGGCTAAACAATTTAAGAGGGAGAAGGACGACTCCATCCTCTTCCACCACTGTCTTATTAAAATTGTTATAGTCCATCATCTAAGGTTGAGTGGAGACTGTTGGGAATCTTTCTTGTTGAGGAATGGCTTTGCCACTCCTGATTTTGGTCAAGTGGACAAAACTGTGGTCATTGAAACCCTTGTTGGGCCTGTCATGCCCCTTCCTACACTCTTACCTACTGTTGAACCCTCATCCTACCCGAACGATGACCTACCCGACACCCTGCCTGAATCATGTTCAAAAGACAGTGCTAATCCTGTTAAGAGGCCTGCAAGAAAAAAGGGCAAGGGTAAGACCGATGTCAATAGCAAGGGTAAGAAGGCTGCACTATGGGTATCTAGGTGTGCTCGCAATAAACCCAAACACAACACGGATCACAAACCAATTGTTTTGAGTGAAGATTCAGATTCTGAAATCGAGCGATTTCTGACTGAGGAGTACCCATACTCACACGACCTTTGTTCTATCAATACCTATGACTACGTCTCCAACCTCCCACCGTGCCTTAAAGATGACTCCAACTTCCCCGGGATCAAATTTGATAGCGGATCCCCTAGTAATTTAAAATATTTCTCACCTGTAACGACTCAGCCTAATCAACCACATTGCAATGAATGCAACTCATGGATCGAACGATACTATACAAATGTCCCTCTGTTGCAATCCTGAATCAAGTCCTTGGAGGACCAGGTGACTATGTTAACCAAGGAAAATGATAGATTGCAAGCGAATGACAAGAGGCAAAAGACCACAGGCTCTGTCATGTTAAAAAATATAGAGGCAGCCACTGCCATTGTTAATTCGAAAATAGCCTGATGGAATCGTATCCCTGATACCAAGGTATGATATTTCAACATTGATTTTAGAATGATTATGTTTGTTTTGAATTAGCATAAACGGTTTTGTTTGTTTCAAATTAGTATAAACGATTTTGTTTTCTTTAAATTACTAATAACGGATTTGTTTGATAGATCGCATACAATTCTGTTACCATTGGATTAATTTAATACGATTTTGTTTGTAAATATGACCAGCTACAAAATCATGAGATTCTGTAGCTAGTCATAAAATTTAAATTTCTGTTGATTTTTACAATTAAACACTATCTAAAATCGTTTATTTTTGTGCATCTACAGGTACACATGGATTTCAATGGGAGTTGGATCAATTATGGAATTTCAGAACATGCTTTTTGTTACACAGTTTTGTGATTAGTTTGTTAGTCTTAGGTAGAAAAAGGAATCTGGGAGATTGTTGCCATATTTTTTGCAAACAGTTTTTGATAATTTCCACAAGGATTGTTTCATCCTGTGGCCTTTATATACTTATTATTTTTTGTAAAAAAACCATCGCTGCTTGGAGATAGAGACTATGGATTGATTATTCAGACTGGAATGAAAGTGAATGTTTTGTAACCACTTTAGCTTTCAATATATCATACTTTTATTTCAAGTTTTGTGCATTTCAATTTGTAATCAAATTATTGACTACTTTAGATATCAAGATTTGTTACAGGTTGATGCGATATGATTTAAGTATTGTCCATATTTGATGTCTCTTATTTTACTTACAGCAATTACCCTGTTTTAATTTAATGAATAGAAGGTTAATCTTCTTTGTTAAATAAGCAGTTATGTACAAATCTTCGCAGTAGGATTTATCTTAATGTGATGATCTGTAAACCATAAAATTGTTGTTGCTATATCTCTTGTTTGTTTTGTCATTCGTATTCAAGAGCGTCACTGCTTCTTGTTTATGAGAAGCTTTATGCAAAATCTGGTGCGGGTTTCCCCCATCAAACAACTAAATCGAGTACTGTGCACAGAACAAATAGGAAGCGTTACTTCAGGTCAGTTTGTTATTTGCAATTTAATAGTCAATCAATTTGAGGATTCTTTGTAGATTAGATAGATATATAGTACAGATTATTACTTTTATTGCTTAGTTATATAGTTTTTGTTTTATTTCCTTTTCATAAAAAGTTATAAAAAATAAAAAATATAGCTTTGTTGTCATAAGACAATTCACAAATGATTTTGCAAATTTCGATTAAAATTTGTATTTTGTAAACACTGTATATATAATACTGATTTAATTGTATTTCTAACTGAACATTTAATAAGTATAATTATTGTTTTATAATATTAGTTAGTAAAATGAATATATATTTTAGATTTGTACATAGTTTGTAGTAGTTGTTTTTCACTTATATTAGTTTCTTTAGCTTAGTTTTTTTACTTTCCTAGAACTTAGATCGGCTAATGGAGCCTCTAAACCCGTCGGAGTGGATTAATCCAAACAGCTTGGGTTATTTAGACAACCCCGGACCGGATCCACCCCTCCAGTTGACGAGCGGTCAATTTCGCCCGTCAACAAATGTCTAGGTAGAATTTGATGAGATTTATTGTCATATGGCCAACCATTTGGACCAATTATGAGATTCACCCAGACATCATAAGATTTCTTAGTAATCAAAGGAGAAGTATCCTTCTCATGATCCCAATTCATATATCCTATGACAGTGACATTTTCTAGAGTATTCAACAGATTCAAAGATTCTTTTTTCTAAAATACACAATCTTGATTATACGTTTGATGCCATTTTAGAGGAGCAAGACCAGGGATTTCTAAGTGAGTGGTAGTGACCATTAGTTATGGGACCATGCTAGTGTCTACATCAATAATACATAATTTTTTCCCCTAATTGAAGTTCCATAGGATTTACAATGTAATTCCTCAATAGGCAAGTTGTTTAAGTGTATGGAAAATTCTTCTCGAAGCAGCACATGTTGTTGAGAAATTTAACACTGCTACTTAGCCCACATGTTGGAATGTCTAAATAGATCATACATATTTGGAATAATTTCTTGAAAATACATAAAATGAACATGATGTTCCTCGATGAGATATCCCAATGCTTCCATCCTCACATATTGTACCTCCAATTCTACTAGGAACCAAACATTATATGTGAAAAAGACTAAAGTAGTGTCACTTTCACTATTAGTTTAAAAAATTGCAACTAAGTCCACATGTGCATGACAATGTGATGCTAATTTAGCAAATTATAACTTGTCATTGGCTGCATTAGGTAATGACTCATTAGGAATTAAATAAGTAGTATGCTTAGTCTTGCATTGCAAGCGAAAACCTCAAGCCTTGTCAAGAACATCCTAATAGTTATGTATTAGATTTTATAGGGTTGTAAGGAACTATTTTATTGTAGTATCTGGTTTGATTAGATGCACCACACATAAATGGAGGAATTTCTTGTGAAATACCTTCTTAACCATTACACGACTAGTAACAAGCTATGAGACTACATTAATAGCAAGTTTAAATGTGTGAATCCATTTTCACCATGGAACAAATTATACTGACTTATACCTACATCGTAGATGGCTTTGTGACTTTATTAGTGAAAAAAAACCAAATATGAGATAAAAACAAGCCAATGGGAGTAACATTACATTCTACAGTTTCTTGAAAAGGAGACATAACCAATGTGACCAAGCCGTGATGATTAGCTAGGGA
>SNQJ01S0037309.1:16769-37584 GCA_010110895.2 Picea sitchensis
CAGCCCTGTGGCCAAGTCGAGGGCACTCCCACGTCTTGGCCACAGGGCTGGCCACCCGCAGCCAACTCATAGTCCAACACTACAAATAATATAAACACTACAAATTACAAATGTAAATTTCATTTCAACCATACATTTTAAAACTTGTTACTCAAAATATATTCTACACTATAGAAAATTACCTGTTGTTCAGCGCATCCATGCTCGCAAACGCAATGATGACCCCTATGCTCACGACCTCACGATGACCTCATGACGACCCCTACGTGCAACCACCTCATAAATGACCTCACGATGACCCCTGCGCGCAACCACCTCATAGACGACCTCACGACGACCCCTGCGTGCAACCACCTCACAAATGACCTCATGACGTCCTATGCTCTCACAAAACGACAAAAAAATTTGTAAAATGTTTCAACATCGATGTGTGGTTGATATATAAACAATATTTCGGCCAAAAGATTGTTCGGTCGAACAAATTTTTGGCCGAACTATCTTTCGGCCAAAAAAAAGTTTAGCCGAACAATTTTTCGTCGGAAAGAGGATTGCCGGAAAGAAAATATCTGGCCGACTAAATTTGTACACGCAAATTGAGGGTGTGGTTATTGCACCGTTCGATTTGACATTTCTTTTTTCGGCCGAAAAATGTTATGAGTCCGGCCAAAAAAATGTTTTTCGGAATTTTGGAGACATGATTGTCACGAAAGTGTAACTCACCTTTGTGATTTCACCCTACAAGATTTACACGTAAAGAATGCTAAAATACATCAAACAAGATAACTAATTCAATGATTTGTCTGCAGGTTACAAGAAGATCAAAGTGTCATATTACATTATGAGATCATCATCAATACATCATCAATAGATCAACAAATAAGAGTTATGAGTTTTAAGCACAAGTATTATGAAGATGAATGATACCCACTCTTAGTTATTAAACCCTCAAAGTATTTATTAGGTTAAACCCAAGGTTGGATTATTAAGCTTCCTTAATATTATTAAGTTTTAGTTACTTTTATTAATCTTTTACCAAAGCCTCCTGCTCCTATTGCCAAATGACTATTGGATGTTCAAGAAGTATGGCAACATGGCCTACCCTAGCTTTGCAGGTCATCCTGAAAGATTGAGCTCTCACAGAAAGGACGCTCTGTGCCACGAGACCGTCCCCGTCCTAACCACCTTTTGTTGCCCCTCAATCCCCATTTTAGATGGTGAAGATGGTGGTCTAAGGTACCCTAAAGAGTCTATTAAGTTAATATATGAACTAGGTAGACTTTTAGGAGTGTTTTAGAGTGTTTTAAGGATTTTATGACACTTTTAAGATGTGATTTAGTGAATTGGCCGAAACTCACTTCAGCCTAAAATGTGTTGCTTAAGATTACCAATGAAAGGGCATTAACGCATATATTCTATGTGGGAGCAAATCACTAGATGCACAAATAGATAGCTAGCAATGTAAAGGAATAAATTACAAGGGCAAGAACAACTTGCCAACCATGAAATAAAGTACAATCACACTTATCTTATGATTAAGATCATTTACATATGAGCATTAAGTGTGAGAAAGAAAAAGATTTAAGTGTTTGCCTACACTTTCAACTTATCAATGAGATTACTTCAAGCATATGGCAAATGGCCTGAATAGATCATAGAAATAAAGAAAAACACCATTCACTTGTTGAAGAATTTAGAGTTATAGATCTAAGCATCTAAGAAAAAGATTTAAACTTTGAAGAGATTTAAGGATGAAAGTAGATATAATTAAGTTATAATGCCCAATAGGCTTAAGCTAAGGATTAACCATATATGACATCTAGATCTAGAATATTATAGAAAATTAAGCACTTAGATCACAATCACATATTAAAACCCTAACCTTACCTTTGGGGTATTCCTCTCCCAATAGGTAGACAATTAATTAGCTTGCTTAATCTTTAGGAAATATTGAGAAAAAGAGAGAGGCAAGAAAGAAAGAGAATGAAACAAGAAGAAATACAAGAAGCGAGCAAAAAAACAAGCAAACCAAGCAAACCCCAAACCCCACGTGCTAGGTTAAGAAGGGCAAGAAAAATGCAAAAATATAGATCTACGCTAAGCCCTAGCTACCCCAAGGCTCACACATGGGAGGAGGCTATTCCAATCCTTCTCCCACAACTATGAGCCACTAAATGCAATAAATAAGGAGAATAAATAAACCAAATGCCTAAAAATTGAAGAAGGAGATTGAGAAATAGCTACCAATCCCTTTGGGTAGTCTTTGAGTTTTGTTTGGATGCCTTTGGGTAGAAAAAACCCCTCTCAACCAGATCTAAAACCTGCAAAAACTAGCAATGTATCCTTGCTGGAAATGCTACACACAACCAAAAGAGTGAAGAATTTTTTTTTCCTTTTTAGGGCAAAAATTTTTGTTAAGAAAAAATTATAATATTTGATAAAAATACCTATTTTGCTAAGTTAAACTAGCTGAAATATGTATGGAAATGAACAACAATATAGAAGAAGAGCAAGAGTGAGAAATGAATGGAATTTATGTGAGTCTCAATGAAAGACTTTTTCTTAAGGCATTCCAAATGAAACGCTTGAATTCAACTTGGAAGATCTAATACAATGGCATGCATACAATAGATAATATGGATGGTTAAGCTAACAAGATGAAATACTTGCACCTTATCTAGCTAACCAACATATATTGATCTACAATATTACTCTTTGCAACATCTACTCAAATAAAATACTTTACCTAAGATCTACCTATGCATCCATCAAATTAAACCAAAACAATGTTACCTCATGTGTTGTAAGAACCAAAACACTTGTAGCTCTTCCCAAAATCCTCCAAAGTTTCTCCTTTAATATTACTCAAGAAAGTGGATCTTGGATAAATACTTGCTCCAAAACCCTAAGAGCCAAAGAATGGAAATTATGGACCAATGAAAGAGAGAGAGAGAGAGTGAGAAATCAAGTAGCATAACATTAGCTCAAGATATGGTGAGTTGGGAGTGAGGAAAGGGATCTATTTATACTTGGAGAGACAAACCTATCTCTCTTGGATTAATGCCAAGTGTCCACCATCAAGTAGAAGATGGGATCCCAAATCTAGGGCACACCATCTAAGGTTTAGATCATAGATCTAGGGTGTAGGTTGGTGTGGGAAATGTTGGGATCAAGCAAAGAGTAGTGGGAGGTCTATGAGATTCATGCAAAGGGAGAGGAAGAGGCCCCAAACAATAAAAACAAATTTTTCTTGGAGATCCACAAGAGGGGGGGTAACTCTCCTTGGAGCGCGCACCACTTGGGGGAGAGGAAAGGAATGGACGGAAAAAAAAAGATTTGTGAGGTGTTGGGATTAAGAAAAAAGGGTAGTGGGAGGCTAGGAAAAGCCTGCCAAGGTATAGCATAAGTCTCCCATTGATTTTTTTTTATCATTTTTTTACTTTTTGGAGACTTTCTAGAAGGAAGGCATGCCACTCTAGGAAAAGTGATGTTTTTGCTTTATGTCTAGGTGGGGGGGTGATGTGAGGGTTTGGAAAGGTTAGGAAAGGTTAGGAAAAATCTCTCTCAGCTTTATCCATATTTACATCATCCTTTTAACTCATTTTTAAAAATTACATTTTTTCTATGTTTGGACTTTAGCAATTAGAATTGTTGTTATTCACTCACTCACACTCCCTGTGGACAAACCCATAGAAAATGTTGTCCGACTGAGATGAAACTTGGTCCAAGGGTGTAGGAGGTTCTATTCCATTTATTTTGAGCACAAATACCCCTATCAAAAATCCAAGGACCTAGATTTTAAAATTTTTGCTCAAAAATAATTAATTAATTAAATAATTAAACCTCCAAACTTAGCGAAATTTAATTAAAAAATTATTAATTAAAAACAAATATACTAGACTCGACGAAATTCCACGAAACTTTATAAGATGTCTTTCATGGTAATTTACAATGATTCCCTACAATAGTTACCAAAAGATAAACCAACTAGAATGTCGTTCACCACTTTGGAGGAATTATTGCAAGTGTGAGGGAAAAATTCAAGGGAAATCAATAAGGCTAAAAAGCCCAATTGATAACCCGAGGATAAAAAACCCTCGGTGAAAGGAAATATCCCAGTGAACTGATCCCAAGGTAATTTACCTAGACATGACTCATGCAGACCTATTACATTATTAACCCATGCAGCGGTGCGGAAATTCCAATTACAAAAAGAACTGTTGGGGCCAAACATGCCCTGTAGAACCAAAATTTCTTCCAAAAATGAGCATCTGATGATGCATCTCTTCATGGCACATGGAGTTGACTACCTATGTTGGTGAGGCGGTCAACATCTAGCTCCACATGGGGACGTGTGTTCGATCTTCTCACTCGAGACGAAGAGCATACGAGAATCCAACACCTACAACATAGTGCTCACCGATAACCAACATAAGAATAGATATATACATGATTAAATAAATGAATGATATATACAAAATTTACAAAATGAAATGACTAAAGTACAACATACATATTTTACAACAAATGAAATCTATAGTATAGGAAAAAAAGTTTCTAAGTACATATTGACATAATAAATTGAAATAATACAAAATTAAAATACAAAGAAGGGTTAGAGATACATTAAAACCACCCATGCAATGGATGAAATGATGCCACAAGTGTCTAAAACATCCTTGTCTAGGATGACTCATAGAATATCCCTTCCCAAGTTTTAGCAACTTGGAACTTTATGTGCGGAAGAACCAACCAAACTTCATGTGCCTTCCTTCCTGCAACCAAACACTGGAATATGACAAGCCGTGTAAACTCGGAATATTTTGTTTCTCATGATTGTCAAGGTGGGAGGCCAACCGATACTTATATTGAAATCACATTGTTAAAATGAAGTTTCCGTCCATTTCCACATAATTCTGCATTAACTCATCTTTTGGTTGAGAGGTTGAAAAAGAACATACCATAGGAACCATCATACTGTTTTTCTCAATATTTTCAAAGTTATCCTTCAAAAAGATTGGTTCATCAGGAGGAGGGTGGGGACTTGAATCATCTAGATATTCAACATTTTCAAACTCAAATTCCTTTATCTCCTCAAAATGAATGATCAACTCAACCATGGATCCATCCAGAATTTTCCCATGAACTCCTCTATCTTTTTCATTGTCAAGATCAAGTTTATGGGGGTCCAGATATTCAATATAGGTTTCTATAGAGTCAACTTCCATTATCTCCAATTGATCTTCCATGACCACAGATTCTTCATTCATGGATTCACATCATTCTTCTTGGGGAAACTGTATGTTCTGCAATACTTCATTAAGTTCTTCAATGAGATCTGGTGGAGAATCAACCTCTGTGTCTGAATTAGTTGTTTTAATATTTAGAATATTCTTCCTCCTCCATTTTCCCATAAAATCATCAACCAATTCATCGTAAACTTCATCTCGATCATGCCCAAACATTTCCAAGAAGGCATGCAACAAATCCTGTATGGTCTTGAATATCTTATCAGGTGAATCATGAAACCAATAATAAGACTCCCCACCAAGAGTAATGACAAACAATTGTATTAGAACATCCTCATAAATAGGTGGATCACACCATTCATCAATACATTGTGTGAAGGCCATGACATGATCACTAGCATCATCGTAATCATCATAGTTAGTAATGTTGTCAGTAACATCTTCAGATATATCATGAGGGTAACCAACAATTCCTGAGAAGTCAATAGGACTATAAGGATCATCCATTTCTACTTAAATAAAGGTCTAAAGAAAAGGACTGGGACCCAAGCTTACTAAGGATCCGACGAGAAGGGAAACCGAAAAACTTCATCCAAAAACATTTTCAAGTTCAAGGATGAAGAAAAAAAAGTCATGAGTTCCTTCCTAAAGAATACTTTGTCAAATTATTTTAAAAGTGTATTCGCCAGATGACCCAATTTAGCTCAGACAAACAAGAGCATCAAACAAAGAAAAAAACAAGAAGGAAAACCAAAGTTAATTTATTAATTTGGAACAAGGATTGGATATAAGTGAGTGCTTCTCCTCCAAGAATTTCAAGCATCCCACAAGGATTCCTCCTTACAGTATACTTGATAAATTTGTTCAATGGAGTCGCCACTTGGAAAATAAGAAAACAAAAACAACCAATGCAAGTTCAAAGAATTATTAGTTTTAAAAAAAACATTAAGTCATTTTGACCATGGATAAATGACTTATCCCTGGAAACGACGCCAAAGATGTTGTCGTCCTTACACAAAATTTCAAATGTGAGCTAATTCCAGCTCACTTAGTGTGTCCTTGGAGGCACAATGCCTAGGTTCAAAACCCACATTGTCACTTTGACCAGAACGTCCTCTGTCTAGGTTCACTCCTAGGGAAGCCAAGGGGGTAAGTCCTTATTTTCTAGATTAGTTTTAGAGTTAAGTTCTAGGAGTTAGTTTTAATTTGTTAAGGCTTGGGGGAATTCTAATCCTAAGATGCACAAGCAACAATGCAACATGCAAGGGTTAGTATGTTAAGCAAGACCTTTTCCTAGGGAAACTAAGACTAGTTCCTAAGATTGGGCAAGGGGTCAACTAGATGTTAGGGTGATTCGTTACAAGTATGATTACAAGTTATAAAAAAGAATAGTCGAATCGAAAATTAAGTACAAGATTTACACATAAATAATGCTAAAATACATCAAATAAGATAACCAATTCAATGATTTGTGTGCAGGTTACAAGAAGATCAAAGCATCATATTATATTTATGAGATCATCATCAATACACCATCAATAGATCAACAAATAAGAGTTATGAGTTTTAAGCACAAGTATTATGAAGATGACTGATACCCTCTCTTAGTTATTAAAACCTCAAAGTATTTATTAGGTTAAACGTAAGGTTAGATTATTAAGCTTTTTTAAGATTATTAAGTTTTAGTTACTTTTATTAAGATTTTACCAAAGCCTCATCCTCCTATTGCCAAATGACTATTGGATTCTCAAGAAGTATGGCAACAAGGCTTACCCTAGCTTTCCAGGTCAGCCTGAAAGATTGAGTTCTCATAGAAAGGACGCTCCGTGCCATGAGACCGTCCCCGGACTAATCACCTTCTGTTTCCCCTCAATCCCCGTTTTAGATGGTGAAGATGGTGGTCTAAGGTACCCTAAAGAGTCTATTAAGTTAAGATATGAACTAGGTAGACCTTTAGGAGTGTTTTAGAGTGTTTTAAGGATTTTATGACACTTTTAAGATGTGATTTAGTGACTTGGCCGAAACTCACTTCAGCCTAAAATGTGTTGCTTAAGATTACAAATGAAAGGGCATTAACACATATATGCTATGTGGGAGCAAATCACTAGATGCACAAATAGATAGCTAGCAATGTAAAGGAGGAAATTATAAGGGAAAGAACAACTTGTCAACCAAGAAATGAAGGACAATCACACATATCTTATGATTAAGAGCATTTACATATGAGCATTAAGTGTGAGAAAGAAAAAGATTTAAGTGTTTTCCTACACTTCCAACTTATCAATGAGATTACTTCAAGCATATGGAAAATGGCCTGAATAGATCATAGAAATAAAGAAAAACACCATTCACTTGTTGAAGCATTTAGAGTTATAGATCTAAGCATCTAAGAAAAAGATTTAAAATTTCAAGAGCTTTAAGCATGCAAGTAGATATAATTAAGTTATTATGCCCAATAGGCTTAAGCTAAGGATTAACCATATATGAGATCTAAATCTAGAATATTTTAGAACATTAAGCACTTAGATCACAATCACATATTAAAACCCTAACATTACCTTTTGGGTATTCCTCTCCCAATAGGTAAACAATTAATTAGCTTGCTTAATCTTTAGGAAATATTGAGAAAACAAGAGAGGCAAGAAAGAAAGAGAATGAAACAAGGAGAAAGACAAGAAGCAAGCAAACAAACAAGCAAACCAGGCAAACCCCAAACCCCATGTGCTAGGCTAAAAAGGGAAAGAAAAATGAAAAAAGATAGATCTACGCTAAGCCCTAGCTACCCCAAGGCTCACACGTGGGAGGAGGCTATACCACTCCTTCTCCCACAACTATGAGCGACTAAATGCAAGAAAGAAGGAGAATAAATGAACCAAAATGCCTAAACATTGAAGAAGGAGGTTGAGAAATAGCTACCAATCCCTTTGGGTAGTCTTTGAGTGTTGTGTGGATGCCTTTGGGTAGCCAAAACCCCTCTCAACTAGATCTAAAACCTATAAAAACTAGCAATGTATCCTTGCTGGAAATGCTACACACAACCAAAAGAGTGAAGACTTTTTTTTGACTTTTTAGGGAAAATTTTTTTGTTAAGAAACAATTATAATATTTGATAAAAAGACCTATCTTGCTAAGTTAATCTAGCTAAAATATGTATGGAAATGAACAAAAATATAGAAGAAGAGCAAGAGTGAGAAAGGAATGGAGTTTATGTGAGTCTCAATGAAAGACTTTTTCTTAAGGCATTCCAAATGAAACTTTTGAATTCAACCTGCAAGATTTAACACAATGGCATGCATACAGTAGATAATATGCATGGTTAAGCTAACAAGATGAAATACTTGCACCTTATCTAGCTAACCAACATATATTGATCTACAAGATTACTCTTTGCAAGATCTACTCAAATAAAATACTTTACCTAAGATCTACCTATGCATCCATCAAATTAAACCAAAACAATGTTACCTCATGTGTTGTAAGAACCAAAACACTTGTAGCTCTTCCCAAAATCCTCCAAAGTTTCTCCTTTATTATTACTCAAGAAAGTGGATCTTGGAGAAATACTTTCTCCAAAACCCTAAGAGCCAAAGAATGGAAATGATGGAACAATGAAAGAGAGAGAGAGAGAGAGAGAGAGAGAGAGAGTGAGAAATCAAGTAGCATAACAATAGCTCAAGATATGGTGAGTTGGGAGTGAGGAAAGGGATATATATATACTTGGAGAGACAAACCTACCTCTCTTGGATTAATTCCAATTGTCCACCATCAAGTAGAAGATGAGATCCCAAGGCTAGGGCACACCATCTAAGGTTTAGATCATAGATCTAGGGTGTAGGTTGGTGTGGGAAATGTTGGGATCAAGCAAAGAGTAGTGGGAGGTCTATGAGATTCATGCAAAGGGAGAGGAAGAGGCCCCAAACAATAAAAACAAATTTTTCTTGGAGATCCACAAGAGGGGGGGTAACTCTCCTTGGAGCGCGCACCACTTGGGGGAGAGGAAAGGAATGGATGGAAAAGAAAGATTTGTGAGGTGTTTGGATTACGAAAAAAGGGTAGTGGGAGGCTAGGAAAAGCGTGCCAAGGGATATCATAAGTCTCCCATTGATTTTTTTTACTTTTTGGAGACTTTCTAGAAGGAAGGCACGCCACTCTAGGAAAAGTGACGTTTTTGCTTTATGTCTAGGTGGGGGGCTGATGTGAGGGTTGGAAAATATTAGGAAAGGTTAGGAAAAATATCTCTCAGCTTTATCCCTCTTTTCATCATCCTTTTAACTCATTTTTAAAAATTACATTTTTGCTATGTTTGGACTTTAGCAATAAAAAATGTTGTTATTCACTGACTCACACTCCGGGTGGACAAACCCATAGAGAAAGTTGTCCGACTGAGCTGAAACTTGGTCCAAGGGTGTAGGAGGTGCTATTCCATTTATTTTGAGCACAAATACCCCTATCAAAAATCCAAAGACCTAGTTTTTAAAACAATTGCTCAAAAATAAATAATTAATTAAATAATTAAACCTCCAAACTTAGGGAAATTTAATTAAAAATTAATTAATTAAAAAAAAATATACTAGATTCAACGAAATTCCTCGAAACTTTATAAGATGTCTTTCATGGTAATTTACAATGATTCCCTACAATAGTTACCAAAAGATAAACCCGCTATAATGTCGTTCACCACTTTGGATGAATTATTGCAAGTGTGAGGGAAAAACTCAAGGGAAATCAATAAGGCTGAAAAGCCCAATTGATAACCTAAGGATGAAAAACCCTCGGTGAAATGAAATCTCCTAGTGAACCGATCCCAAGGTAAATAACCTAGACATGACTCATGCAAACCTATTACATTATTAACCCATGCAACAGTGCGGAAATTCCAATTACAAAAAGAAGTGTTGGGGCCAAACATGCCCTGTAGAACCAAAATTTCTTCTAAAAATGAGCATATGATGATGCATATCTTCATGGCACATGGATTTGACCACTTGTGTTGGGGAGGCGGTAAACATATGGCTCCACATGGGGACGTGTGTTCAATATTCTCACTCGAGACGAAGAGCATACGAGAATCCAGCACCTACAACAAAGTGCACACCAATAACCAACATAAGAATACATATATACATGATTAAATAAATGAATGCTATATACAACATTTAAAAAATGAAATGACTAAAGTACAACATACATATTTTACAACAAATGAAATCTATAGTACAGAAAAAAAAAGTTTCTAAGTACATATTGACATAATAAATTGAAATAATACAAAATTAAAATACAAAGAAGGGTTAGAGATACGTTACAACCACCCATGCAATGGATGAAATGATGCCACAAGTGTCTAAAACTTCCTTGTCCAGGATGAGTCACAGAATATCCCTTCCCAAGTTTTATCAACTTGGAACTTTTTGTGTGGAATAACCAGCCAGAATTCATGCTCCTTCCTTCCTTCAACCAAACACTCGAATATGGAAAGCTGTGTAAACCCTAAAAATTTTGTTGCTCATGATTGTCAAGGTGGGAGGCCAACCAATACCCATAATGAAATGACATCGTTAAAATGAAGTTGCCTTCCATTTCCACATAATTCTGCATTAACTCATCTTCTGGTTGAGAGGTTGAAAAAGAACATACCACAGGAACCATCATATTGTTTTCCTCAATATTTTCAAAGTTATCCTTCAAAAAGATCGGTTCATCAGGAGGAGGATGGGGACTTGAAATATCTAGATATTCAACATTTTCAAACTCAAATTCCTTTATCTCCTCAAAATGAATGATCGACTCAAACGTGGATCCATCTACAATTTCCCCATGAACTCCCCTATCTTTTTCATTGTCAAGATCAAGTTCGTGGGGGTCCGGATATTCAATATAGGTTTCTATAGAGTCAACTTCCATTATCTCCAATTGATATTCCATGGCCACAGATTCTTCATTCATGGCTTCACATCGTTCATCTTGGGGAAAATGTATGTTCTGAATTACTTCATTAAGTTATTCAATGAGATCTAGTGGAGAATCATTCTCTATATTTGAATTAGTTATTTTAATATTTAGAAGATTCTTCCTCCTCCATTTTTCCATAAAATAATCAACCAATTCATCGTAAACTTCATCCCAATCATGCCCAAACATTTCCAAGAAGGCACGAAAAAAATCCCATATGGTCTTGAATCTCTTATCAGGTGAATCATGAAACCAATAATAATACTCCCCACCAAGAGCCATGGAAAACAATTGTATTAAAACATCCTCATAAATAGGTGGATCACACCATTCATCAATACATTTCGTGAAGGCTCTGACGTGATCACTAGCATCATCATAATCATCATAGTCAGGAGTGTTGTCAATAACATCTTCAGATATATCATGAGGGTAACCAACAATTCCTGAGAAGTCAATAGGACTATAAGGATCATCCATTTTTACTTAAATAAAGGTCTAATGAAAAGGACTGGGACCCAAGCTTACTAAGGATCTGATGAGAAGGAAAACCGACTAACTTCATCCAAAAATTATTTCATGTTCAAGGATGAAGAAAAACAAGTCGTGAGTTCCTTCCTGAAGAATACTTTGTCAAATTATTTTAAAAGTGGAGTTGCCACATGACCCAATTTATCTCAGACAAACAAGCGCATCAAACAAAGAAAAAAACAAGAAGGAAAACCAAAGTTAATTTATTAATTTGGAACACCTGTGTCAGTCATGCGGTTGGCCTGAAGCACGACCACGCGAACTAGGAGTTGGTGAAGTTCGTCGGGTCCACAACTTCCTCTTCGACGATTTTCCCCCCACACTCGTTGTGCTCATGCATGGAAGTGCCCGTGTCACCCCCCTCCCTTTCAGCTTCGACCAATGTACCACTCTCTTCCATGGCCTCATGCATGACCATTTCTGATTCAATGTCATCACTAGACACTTCCTCTTCGACAGGTGTACCTCCCTCATCCATCACCATGTGCATGGAAAGGACCAAATATTCTTCATCACCAACCCCTGTAGAATCTACTCCTCCATCCCCTAAGTCACCTCTCTTTCCTTCCACTGCGACTTTGACTACTTTTGGTGTAGAGTGGTAAACCCCCTGCAGAGTGGAGAGCATTTCCAGGAATGTTGAGGCCTTTCCATCCATGATTTCTAGTTGAAAATGGAGGTCATTCAGGCCTTGTCATAGCTCAAAGACCAAACCTTGCAGGATAATGATGTTTTCCTACAATTGTGAGTCTGGTACTGAGTTGGAAAAGGAGTGAGGCCTTGGTTGTGGCCCTGGGAGATTTGGTGTCACTCCCATGTGAGGTCGATTGGAAGAGTTCTATTACTAGCCAGGTGCGCTTGTCGGTGAATTTGGTGGGATTGTAGGAGGCAATAATGACTATGAGTCCAAGTCAAAAGAGGGACCTAGGTGGAAACCCGATGAATTGTCAGAGAGGGCAAGCCATTCTAGCCAAGTAGCAGAGCATGAGGAGAGGACCGGGAAGTCACTATGGACTTGTCGTGACTGTGATGGAGAGAAGTGCAAGGAAGATGAAGCAGGTGATGAGTTAGGGGATGGTGCAGGCGGTAGTCTAAGAGCCACTCGCGGCTGGCTTGGCTTCTAGTCCGAGTTGTGCCTTGATTTTCCCCTTTGCCTTGTCATTTCGGTGGCACTGAGGAGGAATGCAAGTGCAGGGAGGAAGCATAGGTAATGGAGGTGTAGCTGGAAGAAATGCAGGTTTCATGGGAGATCAACGAAGGGAGGGAACCTATGAAAATTCCACTGTCAAGAGGCATGGTGTTGAGGAAGATGAAGGAGGCAAAGTCACACACAGAGTAAATTCAAATTCATGGAATTGTGCCATCGAAAAGACAATAAGTTGAAGCCAGGTGCATTGAGAGTAATGGTTCTTGGGCTGTCGCAAGCTAGGATTAAATTCATGAGGGTGGCAGGATGGTGTGCCACAATCCTGTCACATGGCCATCGCCATTCTGGCCACTTCGTGCCCCCTTCGAATGACATCTGTCTTGCACTAGCACCCCATCCGGGGGACTTCCATTGGATTTAGCTTTCTCCTTGAAATGCTGGAGGATGGGGTGAGTCAGATTGATGGAATTTTGGCAGAGGATCTCTGGTCCTTCCTAGTTCATTCCAACATTAGCCAGCTCATCAGTGACCTGATTCTCCTTTCTCCTTACGTGAGAGGGGATGAAGACCTGATTGGGTTGAATGAGATTCACAATTATCCTCGGTCCATGAGATAGTCACCAACAAGGCGAGATTATCTCTGGATCAGTTCCATTCAAGATTTTTCTAAAGAGATTGATAATGATTAGCGAGTCTCCCTCAACAATCATCTTGGTGAAGTTGTGCTCAATTTCTAGTTGCAAACCTCTAGTAAGCCCCCATAGCTCTCTAACATTTTTCATGGTGTGGCCTAAGATGCCCGCATTGATGAGAAGAATGTTGACCAGGTGGTTTCAAAAAACCACTCTGAATCCTGCCACCCCTCGATTACCCTTGGATGCTCCATCAAAGTTGAGTTTGATAAAGCCATCTAGAGAGGGAGACTAGTGTGTTGGGCTGCCCCTAAAGGTCTAAGTCAGAGGAGAGAGGGGCAGGCCATGAACTGGGTTGAAATTACAATGCCACAAGATGCTTTTCTCCTGAATTGGGCAATTTAGGTCCGTTTCAGTCTAATGTTGTAGCATGATTCTTTCCAAAATGTTGCGGTAGCTTTGATTCCAACAATGTTGCTAGGGGAGCTGGTCATTCCTAAAGATCCTTCTATTTATTTCCTTCCATATTTGCCAGAGGATGAAGCCTGGGAGAAGTTTCCAAATGCAGTTGAGAATAGGTGATTGAAAAGCCACATCTCTCCACTCTTCAATGGTGTCACTAATGCTATCCCTTTTGCGGTCCGAGGTACTCATGATTATCGCACATTGATCCCAGACCTGAGTGGTATAGGGGCAGGTGTTAAGGAGATGATTCATTGTTTCTACCTCTTCCCCACAGAGAATGCATATGGATGGGCCAACAAACCCCCTTTTCGTTAGGTTATCCTAGGTGAGAATGCTTGCATGCATGACCAGCCAAAGGAAAAGACTAATTTTTGGCCAATTCTTTAGGGAATAGATTTTGTTCTAAGCTTTCCTTGGAGGGAAAATATCAAAGCACGTCTTGATGGTGTAAGCCTCTTGTATGTTGAAGGTTCCCTTTGGTGAGTTCCCCCATCGTAAGATGTCCTCGCCTGCTAGAGTGGGGGTTTTCCGCGCATTGATTTTGTTGAGCCAGGGCTAAATATCCACTTGTACCTCTATATGCAACTCCTCTTCCGTTGATTTCTGACATCTCCAGGTGGGTTTCGTTGGGTTGTCCTTCCAGTAGTATGCCACTTTTATCAGTCCTTCTTGCATGGCTGGGGTGCTGAAGGTGTCATCCTAGGATTCTTGCTCCAAAATAGGTAATTGTTTCCACAAATCTTTCCAGAAAAGGGTTGTTTGACCATTTCTAATTTCCCAGAAGGTGTGACTGATTATAAGATGTCGATTTTGCTTGCCTACCGTACAAATTAGGGAGCCTGGGTTGTCTCCATTCCATCTGATCAGGTTTCTTTCTGCCTTGTTAGGTGTGTACTTTCTTCTCCATAGTTTGGCCCAGAGGTATTGAGGCCTTTTCAGCCATCTCCACCAGATCTTAGCACTCATGATTTTGTTCATGGTTGAAGGGTCCCTTAATCCCATCCCCCATTGATCTTTGGATCTATAGAGCTTGTCCCAACTGATTAGTGCCAACTTTTTCCCTGTTTTGAGGCTCTGCCAAGGAAAGTTTCTCTACAAGGTTTTGATAGCATTAACAACCAAGTTAGGGGCAACAAGGGATGAGAAGATATAAATAGGCAAGGCTTGAAGCACAACCTTGAGGAGAATGAGGTGGCTGGGGAGATTGAGAGCTCGATAGGTCCAAGAGGTGAGTCTTTTTTAGAAGGAGGAGAGGAGGCATTCCCACAAACTATTCCTCAGGGCATTGTCCAATAGGGGGATACCAAGGTATTTGGATGGTAGGGAGCTTTGAGTGAAACCCAAGATATCAGAGATGTGGCATTGAATCAGAACCAGGGTGTTGAAAAAGAAGATCTGGGACTTGTCTTTGTTAATGTCTAGGCCTGAGGAGTCACATAAAATTTGAATGATGGAAAGCAAGGAGTGGGCCTCCGAGACTGTGGGGGAGCCCATCATTAGAGTGTCATCAAAAAATTGGTTGTGAGAGATTGGAGGATTGATGCCATGCAGTGGAAGGCCTTCCAATGCTTTGTTCACTATGGAATACTGAATGGAGCGACTAAGACCTTCTTCCATGATAATAAAAAAGAAAGGGGAAGGAGGATCACCTTGTGTGATTCCTGTGGAGGGGGAAAAGGGACAGGAAGGGACACCATTGACAAAAATTGAAAAGAAGGCAGAGGAGGTGAGGTTCAAGATCCAATTGACCTAGGAGGGGTCAAAGCCAAAGGCAAGGAGCATCACATGCATGTACTCCCAACTTAACTTGTCAAAAGATTTGGAAAGATGTAGTTTTAAGAGCATACTTGGCATGTGGGTCTTCTGTAGGGAGTGTATGACTTTGTGCGCTAAGATGACACTGTCCAGAATTTGCCTACCTTCCAAATAGATTGATTTCTCTAGAGAGATGATCAAGGGGAGGATAGGCTTAATTCTTCTTGTGATAACCTTGGTTAGCAACTTGTAGATGACATTGTAGAGAGCGATTGGCCTAAATTTATTAGGATGATTGACATGATCCTCTTTGGGAATAAGGGTGAGGAAAGTTGTGTTGAGGGTCGAGAGGACCTACCCTCAGACCCTGGAGTCTTCGATGATTTCCCATACCTCCTCCTTGATCATTTTCTAACAGTGATGGAAGAAGTCACTGGTGAAGCCATCCAGTCCCAAGGCATTCCCTTTGGGTTCGTCCTGTAGCACCTGACCAACTTCCTTGAGAGTGGTGGTCCGAAGCAGAGAAACATTTCATTCCTACGTGATTAAGGTGGGTATGTGCTATGTGACCTTTGTGATGGCTTGAGATTTGTTATTCTGAGGTTCTGTCAAGAGATTTTTGTAATAGGCAACTAGTTCCTCCTCCAAGTCCTAATGGGCTTGAATGATTTGTCCATTGTTGGAAATTAACTTTGTGATGCGATTGGTGTGTCTTCGTTGAAGGGTGGACCTATGGAAAAACTTGGTGTTTCGGTGTCCCTCCTTGAGCCATTGAGTGAGATATTTTTGTCACCATAGGATCTCTTCTTGGGCTTTCCTTTCTTCCATTTGTTGGCCTATTGTTGCTTCCTATGCCTTGAGGTCTTCATAGATCCCTTGTTCCCATATTTTTCATTGTATAGTGCTCATTTGATTCGTTAGTTGCTTTTGGGCCTTGAAGATGTTGCCAAAGGTCCGTTTGCTCCAGATCTTGAGTTGCTACTTGAAATTTTTAAGTTTTTACTGGAAGCGGTACATCTTGGAGCTGTAAGGTACCTCTGCCTCCTTCCACCAAGAATGGACCTTCTGTTGAAATGATCAGGGGATCAAATTTGGCTCAAAATTCAAAGTGCTCGGAATGCGACGAAAACAGTGTCATTGCGTACGTCTCATCTTCCTGATTCTAATGGTATATTTACTTTTTCAAATGGAATCTGTATGGAGAAGATATCGCAATCTGTTCGTCAAGCCAAACAGGCAAAAAAATTTGATGCTGACTGTACCAGTCCATACAGTCCGTACAGTCTGTATAGTCTGACATGGCAGGACTGTACGACCGTATAGTGGTGACATGGAAGATGTTGATTGGTTGGCAATTGTCGATTCTGGGGGCGACACGTGTTTTTTGGATGGCAAATGGTATGAGGACATGTGGCCCAATCCATGGGCGCCACGTGTCACTCATTGTTTGGCTTATATTGTTATGTAAAATAATGTGGGAGTCTGCGGGGTTTGACCCCCGGACCTCCCCCAACACCTAACACCTTCGCACGATCACCCGACCATTGGACCATGAGTTGGTTCTTGTTATATATATCCATTTGATTATATTTGAATTAAAAACAATGTAATATCCGACGGGGGTCGGCCGGGGCTTAGCCCTGGCCCGTGGTCGTTGCAATGTTATATGACCGTGCCATATGAAATGTAACCAATAATTATATATGCACACAATTTGAAACTTAGCTTTTGATTGTATGTCTATTGACCATATGACCATGTGTGGAGCACGGGTAGTTTTAAAACGAATTAACCACCCTTTTGTCAAGCATACAGTTTTATGCGCCATACGACCAAGTGCCGAGGCGGTTAGGGGCTGGCGCGCCCTTAACCGTTCTACGGTTTGCACCGTTGGCACGGTTGCACCTGGTGTTGGGTTTACACGGTTTAAAATGTGTGTGAGCCAGGTTCAATCATGGAAGGGTGCGTTTTGTAGAAGCAGAGACAACAAGCTTGAAGAGGGGAACTTCCAGGAGGCCTAACTTCTTCGTTTTTCGACCGATTGAGGTGCCGAAAGAGCCCAGACAGGGGTTTTGGGACACTCTGAAGCCATTGGAGTAGTCGATTTGTCAGTTTGAGCATTGTAAAAATGTTTTTGAGCACTTTTGAGCAATTAATAATAATGATCCATTGGAAGCTGGACCAGGAGATGTAGCCCAAGAGAGGGGTGAACTCCTTTATCAATTGTTGTGCTTATGTGTTTATGTTCATTGATTATGCTGCTGTCTATGTGTAATTTGCATAAGTAATCCTTTAATTTATGTGTTACAAACTAATTCTTTTGCTTTAAACACATAACATTCACTTGCAACAAATTTCAAGTATATCAAGTCTTCTTCATTTTTAGATCATGAAAGGTTGGGTGACTAAGCCAGAACTATTCCATCCTAAAGGGTTTTTTGCTTGGGGTGGTCAGTATGTCTAGACATAGATGGATAGGCCAGTGGTCCGATCCATGAATATCCAATATGCTCACCTCTAGAGATGTGCCTTCCAACATGAGGGAGTTCGAGAGTAGAAAGAGGTCCAACCTGCAAGCTATTTGATGAGTTTTGATTCTTTAGTTTGTCCAGGTGAAGGTACCATTGGAGGTTTCCAAGTCAATAAGGTTTGAGTTGTCTATGATATTCTTAAAATCTCCATCTTTTGGTTCCAGACGCCTTGTTTGTCCCCTTATCTCATCCAGATTACGAATCATGTTGAAGTCTCCTCCTAAAATCCATTTTTTCCCCTCGATTAGGATAGCCAGGTACTCCAGATTGCAAAGGAAGGCTTGCTTATCCCTAGAGCTAGCTGGTCCATAGACATTTGTGAGGTAGCCTGGTTTGTTGGAGCCAATGAGATGGTAAGCTACTGAGATGGACCATTTGGTTGTGAAATGTTTTTCCAAAGTGACTACGCTTGGATTCCAGAGTAGATATAGACCCCCAGTTGTGGATGTGGCCACCGTGGATATCATTTTCCCTTGCTTCCATCCGTATGGGAGAATCTTGTCCATGTCTTCAATGGCACACTTTGTTTCTTGGAGCATCATTATGTCTGGTTTCTCTACTATGATCAGATCCCGTAACATCTTTTTCTTACTACAACCATTGAGACCTCGTATACTCTAGGAGATGATCTTCATGACGAGGAAGGGGAGAGGAGGGGGGAAGTTGTTCGAGATGATATGGATCTGACCAGAGTTCACCATGAAGTGTCCTATCTCTTGTATGAGATTGTTCGTTGATTTCCTTCCTCTTTTATTTTCATCCTTCTGAGGTTTTCATTGTTCCTTCTACATATTTCCTTGTATTCCCAATCCTATTCTGGATCTGGCGGTGGATCCTGCAGAGGATTTGAGGAATACCTTGTGGATGTTTTTGAGTTTATATGGGGGTATGGTGTATAGTTTTTAGTGCTGATAAGAATTTTCCATATGCTCCAAATCGACACTCGCCAGTACTTGATCATCTAGGTCCATATCAACATCTCCATCCTCCAGTTTTGTTTGATCCATGGTTTTAGTGTTGGAGCAGGTTGGGGAAGTCGAAATGTTTGGATCTAGGGATTCCCATGCTTTCCCTTGTCATATTTGTTGGGGTGTTTTCTCTATCGATGCAGCCTGTGAGGTTGATGGGTTCTTCGGTTGATTTTGTAGAATCTCATATTTATTGCTGGTGGTTGGATCTCTGTTTTCCTAGGATAACTTCTTTCATCCTCCTTGTTTGCGCTTGCCAGGAACCTGAATGAATACATATCTTCTTTTGTTGGCCTCTTCATTACCATGTTTGTTTGTTTCATTGAGGGGGAAGTCTCTAAAAAGATGCCCATGCTCATGACATTTTCTGCATCGGAATGGAATGTATTCATAATCAATGGTTTGCAGCCAGTCCTCATCGTGATATTCTAGGTAAATAGATCCTGGGAGCATCTTGGATATATTCAGGTAGATGCATATGCACGCATAGGAGGTGTATATTCTTTGTTTCGTGGCCTCCGAGGATTTGACATACACTCTGATGGTGTTGCCTATGTCAGCCAACACCTCCTCCAACTAGAACTCCTACGGAAAGGAGTATAGTTTGATCCATACTGGGGCATGCACAAAGTCTTCCATTTCAGGGATAAATTTCTCTATCTAAAACCTCAAGAAGAGCCCTGCTGAGTTAAAAAAATATGACCCTCCATTGAAGATGTGATTCTTGTCTTCTAGGTTATGCAGGATAATGGTGAAGAAAACCTTGGAACCCATTTGTAGATCATAGTGTTGTAGAAATTTCAATACAATTAATGTATTTCCTATGATTCTCCTGATCTAAAAATTCTATGCCACTATTAAATACAAAATCGCTTTTACTAATATTCTCGCGGAAATTAAAACATGATCACAAAGTGAAATATCAAGAACACATAAGACATAAGTTTTTCCGGGAAAGCATAAAGCTAAAAACCCCACTATTATATATTATGCATATCATGGATCATGAAACAATCTCATACAAAACTCTAATCCAAGATATCTTAGTACAATACAATCATCTCACACTGTCATACAAAAAATTGACAAATTCATGTGCCAATATTCTATCTCCAAAACAACTTGCCTCCTCTGCACAATCCCTAGAAATAAGAATTCTCACAATGAATTCGAATTGCCTAGTTTTCACATGCTCATGAGCATATCCACTGCATGTGTGATTGCACGAATTCACTTCACTCAAATCACAAATGATAGCCAAATTGTCCCTTTCACCTGTTATCTCAACTAGGTCTCCACTGGATCTGAAATGCATGTAGTTAACTGTGGTGAATCTTCAGTTGCATCTGAGTTCACTGATTTTGAATTAATTAATAATTAATTCACTGAACTCTCACTAGTGTAAGTTCAGTTTAACATGGATGATTTTAGGGGCTAAATTTCTCTCATGGGCTAATTTTCCATGGTTTTTCCAAAAATGAGATTCGCTATTTTAAAAATGATTTGCCCAAATTCTATAGGATAAAATTATTTTACCTTAAAAATCGCCAAAATTTTATAAAAACTATATCAAATCCTTATAAATTTG